>JAHQIW010006253.1:0-62911 GCA_019055375.1 Parelaphostrongylus tenuis
TTCACACATACATGATGTCGGATCATGTGAAAAAGGCAAGAAAACGTTCTCATCTGTATTCCCCAACTATCACAATGAAACCTCTCACAGATAAGAGATAATGTTGTGATGTTTTTGATTAGTTCGAACTATTCAAAAGTCAGAAGGGTTAAGAATAAATCAACGTCTTCCTACTTTTCCTCTTTTCTCAAGGGTAAATTAGTTTTACTAGTTGAGTGTATGGCAGGTTCACTAAAAGAAAAGCTCTAGTCAGCCCGGCGTTGCAAAATCGCTGCTGTCAGATGCTTTGTGTCAAATCGAACTCCCGGAAGAAACAATTAAATGGTGTGAATGTGACGAATTTTCTGCTAATTGTTGGGCAAAAGACATTATGCTTAGTACAATAAACGAGCTCTTGTTAGGCAAACCGAATCGATGACGACCAGATGTCCATGAGTTGAACGGAGATTAGTATTCCACTCGCAACCCTGGACGCTATAAACTAAACTAACTCCGCTGGAGAGAAAGGAACATCTAACATTTTTCTTTCCGGACCTTTAGCTTCACTTACTTTGTTCACCTTACTATAATGTGAAGCTCAATGGCTCCACTGTGAGCTCCATGGATCACTTGGAAGCAATGATAATGGGAAGAGATCAATTGTGGTGACCATCAACCTACGACTGAAAATCTCAATATTTTCGATCACATTCAGCAAATATGTACGAACCACAGAAAGAAAAGGAGAGAAATAGTGGATAGACAAAAAAGCCTTGCCTTGTTGCCACTTTGTATAACGAAGAACAAACGGTTATATTGACATGACAAATGTCTGTGCTATTGAATTACTCTCCGTCAAAAAGCACGATGATGCAAAATAACATAGCAAACTTTCTTCCTCAACACACACCCGTCACTATATCTAGTGCGGGAATCCCAAACATGTTTCTCAATTTCGCTTCCTCGCATTAATCATCCTCAAAGCTTTTGAGTTTTTTGTACAGTTGTTTCATCTGCCGCTTGAGGAATGTCCTATTCTTTATTATGCCATTGAGTGCTGGTCGAGTCAATTCTCTCGTAGGTGTTCAGGAATAGCAGGTCCAGAGCGTTCTCGCTTAGACTGCAGGGAGTAACTTGTCCCCAGAACAGGTCCTGTTACCAAAACTACGCACGTCGAATGAACGAGGTGACTAAGTACTTATAGGACGAATGTCGGCCGTTATTGTGCATGATGATGAACGGCATCCATTACCATTGCGCTATACACAACCACACAAGGCAACTTAGAGCATGAAAAACCGGGAAACTCTTAGGAGTAAATTTAAACAATATGCGGCAGTTACTGAGTATATCACCCAACTAATCGATCAGCTCTAATCAGTTTTGATAACTATGCAATGATAAATGTCAATGATTCTACTAAGAGGAAAAGAAACAGTTAGCACTATTTAAAAACATGTTTTGTTCGACATCAGGTATACGCTGAATGCTGTCAGCTTTCCGAAAAAGGTACTAACTCCTCTGGTGTGTTTCCACAGCATTATTAAGTGATTTGGATTACCACCTTTCTCCAAAAAAAACCTCTCTATGCAAATTGAAATTACTTCTCTTATTCTCTAACGTCATTATTGACTGAAAGCTTGCATCATTAAAATTGGTGAAGTGAAATAGACACTTACTTGAACACTTCGAGAGGGGTGAAATGGAGGTGTTGAAGTGAATATACGACATTTGTAAAATTTTTCAAGCCTATCACCTCCAATCCCGACTACTGGATGCATTTAAAGAAATGCATCACTGAGATTAATAGATTGAGAACGATCAAAGGAAGACGTTGGATTATTGATCAAACCAAATATATCAAGAAACCTGGACGTTCTTCTACTGAGTAATCCTGACAGAATAGCGTTTTTTTCGCTCTGTCCTTGCAAAATTTTTAGGAATATTTCGATAGTTTGAATCTCGGCGATTTTCAACACCGTTTATGAACTTCTGAAAAGCTTCGCTAGTGCAAAATGTAGCAGCAAGAGTCAGATTACGTTTCCACCTCCAGAATGCAATTTTTGCTCAGAAAGCGTTTGAGACGGCTTTGTCAACAGGGTTTTGATAATTGAGCGATAGCTGGAGAAGCGTTGTTTCTGAAACTGGATTTGATTTTTGCAAAAGGCTTCTTAGAGGCGAAAAAATTTGACGTTCCCCATTCAGTAGTATGTGTACCAAACAGGGTCATGAACGCGTAGGAGAAAATTGTGATGAAAAAATCAAAGATCTAAAAGGTTTTTCTGGAACGGAGGAACGTGTCTGAATAGATAACAAAAATCGCGCGTCTCTCAAATCGCGCTGCGCCCATTCAAAGTCACCTCGATAAGGCGTGATTTTTCGTTAATTACCTGGAAATTTTTCCCAGTTTTCGGGAAAAATTAGGTTTTCTCATAGTAAGGTGCAAAAAAGACTTCGTTCTCTTGTTTTATATGTACGAGGCTTTGTTGTCCTTTCATATTGCCGCTATGAAGTTTTGAAAAATAGTGATGAAGTTCTAGCAACAGGTTACCCACTTAAGAAGTCAAATGTGGTATTTTTTTTACCCTTACAACACTCCATGTAGACCTTTCTGAAAAAATTCAGCGTCAATGTTTTTTAAATTGTCGATTTGAGCTATCGCGTGACTTTCCAAAACTCCAACAAAAATCATCCGCAGACCTATTCGAGCCCACCAAAGCGAACTGATGTGCAACATAATGTTAATTGCGCTTCTACAAAGCAATGAGATGGGCTTTCCAGAAAACAAACATAATTGTCAGAACTGCCATAATTTAAGCTCTTGAATACCTACTAAAGTCGAAGAAAAATGCTTTTCCCAACGAGAAAGGCCTCCAGAAAGTGTGTCCAAATGGTTAGACGCTGCCCCGAATAGGTTAGCAAATAGGAGTAAGAGCATGGATGAACCCATGTGAGACTGCCATTGAAGAGAAGTGAATTATGTGGTGGCGGTACGGATTCGGATAGGATCGGTGCTGTGATGTAATGAGGATGCATCGCGTATAAAAGATTAACGAGGTTGTTTTTGCGAACGACACACAAAAAATGGGATTTACAACATGGTCCGTGTTAGTTGTAATTATGCATTTGGAAAGGCTTAAGTGCTTTCTGAAAAACGATAGACAAGGCTTGCCGAAATCACACCAGATGGTTGAAGAGGGTCAAACGGAGACCGTCTACTAAGAAGTCACAATGTGTCGCGAGAAAAAATAATACATGAATAGTTACTATTGGAGTGTTTGAAGCCGACCACAGATGTTTCACGAAAATTTATAGCCACTGCAAATCAAGAGATATTCGGTAAAGTAATCATTCCGTCACAGATTGCGAGAATTTCCTAAGTGGGAAAAATGTCGCCTACAACAGACATACCTTGAACCGCTTAAGATTTTTATTCTTCCAGGACAAACCCTCATTTTGAAAGATCAGACGGAAGATAGAAGTTCTGAGAACTTTGAAGTGCTTGCAATGTTTCAAGTACCGCCTAATGATATTCAAGCAGTTTAGGTACGATGACGCAAAAACCTGGAAATGGTACGGATAATCAAAGATAAATCTAAATGATTAACAAAAGTGGAGGAGAGAAGACGACGAAATTCAAAACATGAATTATAAATCAAAAGAGCTAGAAGACGGATGCACTCACAGCTTTTTCTTAACCTATATCTATTTACAAAGCGACTTGAAGCATGGTTGACTGATTGAGAATTGCTTATGGATTACGAAATTTCGAAGAGGAAAGATGAGCCACGTTGAACGTTGAGTGTTTTAGGGATACGAAACGCATTTCGATTCCATAGGTGACATTTTCTTGGAGCTCATAGGACAACTCCGTTATAGAGATTAGGAGGATGATGCAGGCTATGTCACAGATTACTTCGCTTTCCCTTTGAATGTTACAATATAACGTACTTGTGTAGCGCGGTGATAGCGATTTTTATTCATTATGCCAACGTCCCAACTAACCAAGAGCTAGTTTTGACTTTACCTTGCGCCATAAGCCTAACTTCCTTCCAGGTGAGTAAATTGGTATCTGACTTGTCTGGGAAGTATCAATAACCACACATAGTCGAATTCAAGTGGGCTCCAGCACGACTATCTGAGGATACTAAGATTGAGGAGAGCACCGGTCAAAGGACATTGATGATTAAAGCGAAGAAATGACTCAAGCAGCAGCCGGCACGCAAAAAAAAAATCAAAAAGCCTTCATCAATGATTAATAATAGAAAACGCATCCAGTGCAAGTGCTGTCGCTCCGCACAAACAGACGCGAACGACGGGTCATGTATTGATAACAAATACTTAAAAATTTGCCAGATCACAAAAATCAACGCACTTTTCAAATGACTGGAGCTGAAAGTTTCGGTTCAAAATTAACCAAAAACGCACGTTCACCAGTAATATCACCGGATTTCGCAGTTGTTACTCTAAGATATTATAGCCTATCAAGATATAACCTGAACTCATCTTCTCTCGCTTCGTTTTTGCGCAGCACATTGGTCGAAAAAGAAAGTCATTCACTTACTCGTAAGGAACTGAACATCAAGGAACCACCAATGATTCAGAACAACGAAAGCGATGACGAAAGAACTAAGTGTTGTCCGAGGAACTTTCCAACGAATTTCTATGCTCACAAAACTCCATCAATATAAGGAAAAATTACTTCTCACTTGTTTGTACTTCTCCAAGCTCATCATTCTGAAAAAGAAACTTCCCAAAGTTTAGTAACACTGGGAAATTGTTGCCGTGGAAATGATTTGCGCGGTTCTTTCAAAATGAGAGAGACCCTCAAAATGAAGGAAATAAGGGAAGCTTTGTGTTGCAAAATATGCTAAATGGTGAGGAATAACGGAGATAATATGAAAAAAGGAAATAAGGATAGTAGACTGAATCTTCAAAGGCTGATCTATGGACGAGAAATGTTTTACTAGTTGCTTTATCACTTTTCTTAGAAATTGTAACCATCTTGAGTCGGAGCTTTTTTCACATGAAAGAAAAAACATTTGGAGGGGATCCTCTCTGAAGCAGGAGCATAGAATAGCCAAGATTTGCACAACGATAGCCGGCCTAACGTGCATGGTTCATTGGGCATAATGGCCAGTGGAGAGAACGAAGCTGAACGAATTCGGATTTATGAGCCTAGTCAGTGACGGATCTGCTAGAGTACACGCAGCGAGTCATTGGTTTCCTAGAAGCAGACTGCTAGCTGGAAAGCATTTTAACTCATTTGGTTGAAAGGATCAAAATGACGAAGTCAGCTTGGGCGGCTATTAGCCAGGAAATTCTATTGGGTAAAGGCATGAGAAGAGTTTAAGGATAAACTTTCCTACAGCACATTTATAAAGCGTTAGCACCATCAATAGAAGAATTCTACTTTCAAAGCATGCTGACAATACCTATTCGGTCGAAAGCAGACATGCTCGTTTCAACTACGATAAAGCTGATTTGGATACATTTCTGGTACAATTCCTGCGAACGACGACTTACATATCACTTTTCTGCTTTTTTCTCGTATGCTATTCACTTTCAAAAAGAAAGACTCCACTTGATTCTTAAGATATGACAGCTTTCAGAAACACTCGATCCTACTATTTGCGTTGTCCCTTGAAGAATCAATTCACATGAAGTGCCCTTCAGTGCAGCTCGGCTTTCCCTTCGAAGGAATGACCCGTCCACTCGAATGAAAAGGTTTTTTGATTCATAGAATCAGCGGACATCTTTCTTTCTTCACGGACGTGATTGAAGTTTACGTCAATCACCATTGATAAAACAATGTGAGTTTCAAAAATTGATAATATGGCACATAATAGTGAAAGAAGAAAATTGATGAGCTTTTCAGTTCAGCTATAGGTTTGATTACATGAATGATTATTGGAAATAACGTCCGTGAATTTTGAAATTACTATTTATGCGCAAGTCAAGGCGACGTGAAGTTGTCAAGGAGAGTTCATATGGTTATGGTTATGCGTAGTCATCAATTGCACTAATTGAGTACAAACTAGGAAGGTTTCCTTAAAATTGATACTTACGAGAAGTTTTTGAGAGAATAGTTTTACTGCTACAAACTAGATCTGATTGAAGAAATTCCATGAACAATAAATTGTCTCTAAATCTCCCGAAACATCAAACACTTTTCACAAGGTCAACAAGAGGGAGGCATTCAAAGAGCTCTTCAGAAGATTCCAGAAACAATACGAAACGGCTATCAGAGCAGATCAACTGTTCTGTGATTTTACGTGACATTTTTCCTCTTACGGTTCAAAATTAATTGTAAACCAAACAAGAGAGTTCAGGTTTACAGTCCCTTTCACATCTTCGTTTCCCAAAGATTTCCTTTTTATGATGCTTTTGCATGGAAATAAAACCAAAACGACTATTTCGCCAACATTTTAGTGATTCTTTGGATAAGTCAAGCGAACCAGCAACATAATGCAAACTGTGAAGTCAAACGACGAGCCAATTCTTGCAACTAGAATGAGGTTGGTGAGTTCTCCTTCAGAGTTGCGAGCTAGAATTCAAATAGCTGAAAGTCCTTCGTTTAAAAATGGGTCTGGTTAACAGGACAATTTACGAAATCACCTGCGTGCCTTTGCAGACAAAGATACGATTGCCTTCAAGGTCGAAGCTAGAAAAAATTCAAATCGCTCTTAATTACCCTACAAGAACTACGTAGAAAAGCAGCCATCTTAACGCGATAGTAGACAACAACTGAATAACGATTTAGAGTAATTAAAAATCTACTATTGGTATCTTACAAACATTTCTTTCTCAAACTAAAGCGAGTTTTGGCATAAAGGCACAACGATTGTGAGGTAACAGACATAATCCTGGTGCAGAAATCAGAAACATTGGCGTAGAAACCTTTGAGGCTTCTAGATTAAGCATGGAATAATGGAAAATTAAATGGAAAGGGTGAATGCTTAACTATCACACATGATATTGGCTCCTTATCTCATATTGATTTCTGTTCTGAGTAAGGTTCAATTCTGTCCACTGTGCGTGAAAGAGTGCAAAGGTGACCATACTCCATCTGGAAAGATAATGGGCCTTTCTCTATAGGTAGTTCTTGAACTGGTCTTGTGTCAAATTTCTATGAGAGTTATAAGACATTGGCTGGCTAATAAAATATAGTACGCTCTAGTGTAGCGCCAATGCCGAGTGGTTGCGATGCTTATTACGGCGCCGTGTGGAGCCAAGCTCCATCCCCCAACTCTTTCCGTCAGTGACAGCGCCATATGAAACGCCACAGCCAGACTATCCTCGAGGTTGCAAGAAGATTCGCTCAGCCAGCATTCTATACGGCGTTCAAGAAGAGGACGAATAAACGAATTAAATGATAGAAGTACTGGGATCCGCACAGTGAATAAAAACGCTGTGAGGACGGCTCATTAAAGTGTCAAAGGTGTGAGGTACGTGATAGTACCTTTAGGCCTTGAATATGGCGAAACCGTCGAAAGGACGGGCATCCTACTCATAGAAGAAGAACATCAGACTTGCACTAATTGAAAAGGGGAGAGCTCGCACTTTTATTAGTTATTCATGCCGAAGTTAAGCAAAAGTCCGTTTTCCAAACTGTCAAAACATTATTTTATTATGTGTGCGACACAATCAAACGATGCTTTGCTGAATTTCTTTCATGATTCATTATGCTTATGTTGGTAAATAAATGCATATGGCTAATATTTCAACGTCTTCGGAGTGGACGATTCAAGTCGATTGTGGGTTGTGGAGTTTCCAGAACATTAGTGTTTTGTGATCACTGACTATCTACTGAGTTCTTTCTCAGTCCTTGCTTCTTATCCTACTTTCTCGAGACTCGTTATGGCTAAGAGGTATGCCTAGGTGTGAAACTCTGACGAAAATCGAGGGTTCATTCCTCAGTGATGTCCACCTAGGATGGCATCTTCACCTGGATAGGCTGATAAAAGTATTGTTAGGAATCAGTGTTATCCTACAACAGTCAAATCTTTAGAAAGTAGTGACGATCTCGAACACCTCAACATAGAATGGCCTTTACATTTATAAGGAAAAAAAATTTTTCGTATGCAGCAACTCAGCAATCAGTCGCAGGCTTACGACCTTTCTGTTTCACCGGAAGACGGGATCACTCAGCTATCAAGCTGAGAGAACAACCAACCTAATAGATCAAGGTAATCCTTGACGGATGTTATCAACTCCTTGCAAGAGTTTCAAAAAGCATGGAGTAGCAGTGAATAATGAACCAGTGCTACTTGTATTCGTTATGGACACTTCCTCGAACGATTCCACCGCTAAAAGCGACACTGTTGTGTGAACTATCAATCATTCACAAACAAAGGTAATGCCAATATGGCGTTTATGTCAACAACATTTCTCAAGGAATTAGTTCAAAACCACAGATGAATGGATTAACTGAAAGAACACGACTGATAGTGGTCAAAACCGAGTGAAAGGAGAACACGTATACGTTTTCTTAGTTCAAAATGTAATCTTAACATAACTCAAATTTCACTGAAATAAGAGGAAAAAATCTAGTGTCCTGAAAAGATAGATAATTTAGGTTGCCTAAACACTTCAAAGAAAACGACACAAATATCGAAATGAGTGGTCTGCTTCAGTGCATATCTAAGTGAATCCCAACGCATTCCAATTTAGCCAGCATGTTGCTGATTGACAAGTTTTTTCCGAGAGTGCTGAGATAGTGCGTGCTAGGGTGTTCTCAATCGTCATCATGCTTCAACTACGTTAATTGCAAAGAGTTTTCTCGCTCAGCAGAAAATCTCCAGACTTATGAAGCTAAACCTTTGCTTAGAAATGACGTAGTCTACGTCTACCTAAGGTTCTTGTAAGCAATAGACGCTAATCTCTGCTCTCTCCTCTATTACAGCCGTACTTAAGAAAAACTCTACATGCCACGATAAGGCAACAAAGCAATGGAAAAATATAATACAGATAAAAATGAGATAGATAGAGTCAAAACCCTCATTTTTGAAGAAACTTTGAGATTACTGCTGTTATTCTTTTGAACGAGAAAAGTAGATGAAATGAAGCTCAAGTCCGAAAATCATGGGAAATCACTTAAACGGAATGAGCACAACAAACAAATAGCTAGAAAAAAAACAAAAGCTTGCGAAGAAGGAGAATAAGTTATGACGAAGGACTGGATGTGCCGATGGTCAAGTTCTTGGCCATCGCCAGTGACACTCACGGAGAGGATTGCGCTGAATACGAAGTGGTATTGGGACTAGTGCTGTGGCTACAATGAGTGCACCACAATTTCTTAATATTTCAAGGACTAGTTGTTGTGAATTACTACGCATAGCCTGTAATTCCTCTTTTTCAAAAGCATCGAGACCAATAAAAATTTTCAGCTTAAATATTGGAAGTATAAGAAAGCTAAACGAAATTCTTTCAGCCGCAACAAATTGTCATCACAAACTCATTTCGCTTTCTTTAGTTCATCACTTTCAAGAACAAATAGTAGACAACTTATGCTTTCCAATTAGTCTAACTGACTTCAAAGCTACCAATTCAGAAAAAAAGCCTGATACACTCGCTGCTAGAGTTTATTACAGTCTTTCTCCCTTCATCCAAAGTTTGCACTTTTGAGCAACTACTTTGCGACAGTTTTTTCTTCCAGATTTTCGCGGACTAAATGAGATGAAGTTGATATTAGTGTGCGTGGATTTTCAGAAAAGCTACTCGGAAAAACCAAAAATTTCTTCTTGGGGATACCGTTTGCAGGTTATTATCACTTGAAAATCTTGGCAATGTAGATCCTCTAAAACTGATGAAACTTCATAATCTTTTCTTACATTTCTAATTGGAACGTGAGAGTCGAAAAATACGAGAGAAAAACCAGAATTTCTTCAACTGGCGGGACGATTAGGAGTCGAATTGAATCCGGAACTTGAACCACCACTTGTCAAATTTTCGAAACTGGCCTAGTGGAAATCGCTCTTTTCCGAGTAGTCGCTCCTTTCCTAGTAACGGAAATTCGACGAGTACCAATTTCACAACTTGTTTTCAGTTCTTACTTGCAGCAAAAAAAAAAGAAATATAATGACGTGAAAAGGCAATTTGGTCGGTATGTCTACTTTTTTAACACATTTAATTCAAAATGGCATTTCAACGTTCGCACGCCAATGGGATCGTATTGCGTGAGAACTTCTGGGAAAGAAAAACAAAAGGTAGGGATACACAATCGCCAGT
Organism: Parelaphostrongylus tenuis; assembly: GCA_019055375.1. Classification (NCBI taxonomy): domain Eukaryota; kingdom Metazoa; phylum Nematoda; class Chromadorea; order Rhabditida; family Metastrongylidae; genus Parelaphostrongylus; species Parelaphostrongylus tenuis. Next base: position 10,210 of record JAHQIW010006253.1, read on the forward strand.
TAGCTTCAGGCAAATCATTGCGAGTGGGGAGAGGCAAAGGGTTGGTGATTGGTGAGAAAGCATTAGCCTTCAGTAATCACTCCTGTGTGTTTTTGTTTAATGCCCATTTCTCCCTTTTGAATACAAGGTGCGATTCAAAGCACATGGTTGCTGAGATATACAAGCTCGATAAACCACAAAGTATTTTGAAATATGAGAAATATTGGGACCTCAGATAGGCTTCAACCCTGCAGTTGCCGTTACAGCAACTCACGTGTATCCACCACATCAAGCGAAGCCATCATTTTACTTTCATCTAAGACATTTTTTTACTCTCACATTTTACTTTCACTTGTGAATGTTTTGAAGAATTCTAGTCTTCCAAACAATTTCCATGATCAAAGAGAAGTTCCGTGACATATGACGACAAAGCTCATCTTGACAAGGCGATTTTCTGCGTTTGTGGAAAAATTAAAAGGCTGGGAATATATATATTATTCAACTTTAATGGATTTAGAAATATAATTCTTGTAAACTGAAAACAAATTGAAAGTGCAGCACTTATGAAGTTAGCTAACCGCAAAAAGCAGTGGTGGATCGTGTTCTGCAGAAGGAAATGTGACTACTCTATTGGTTTCGTATTCCAGATAGAATCTTCATGAGAGAATATCGAAGAAAAAATTTAAGGGATCTACAAACTCAGGACTCTATCAAGGTGAAAAAAGAGCGCCTGCAGCTTGTAACCAAAGATCCTTGTGCAAGCTCTAATGTTCTCATCACAGCTAGTAATATCCAGAATGATACAACATACGTAAGTTCGCATCAAAGGGGAACATTATTACTGCATTGAACTCATTGAATCAATGCATAAGCGTCACAGCGATCTTGAACTGCTGAAAATTGCTGCTTTAAAATTAATGAGATGCCAGATATTTTCTTAGTTCTCAAGTTGACAACTAGTATTGTTAAATCCACTGTAATCATAGGGCGTATCGTCGTATTATGGCTAGAAAGAAATAAGCGGATGTAAGTACAATGAAACTACAAGGAATAGATAAAAATTAGTAAAAGTTGTCAAGAAATGCTTTTTTTATAATATGGTCTCATCATTAATTTCTTAAGACATTATATTTTCATAACTTCGTATCACGAATCGTGAGGGTGTAGCGCAGTGGTTGTGACGCAATGTACAATGAGCAAGGTGCTAAACGAGGTTTCGATCCTCTCCTCAACATTCTCTTGAAATTAATCAACGAAGTCTTAAGGAACGCTTTGGATCGGCTAGGTTCAAGGTTGCAAGGAGAGTCGTCTCGACCAGCATTCTACGATATATAGATAAGACTATAAACGCAAGAAGTGCTGGGATTAACACAATAAGCCTTGATAATAAGTCGTGTGAAGTGAAAAAGTGGAAAATTTTACCTAGGAAAACTTGAGAGAAATCAACGCTGTTCACGAAGCTGACACATAACAACCGAAGCAATAAAGATCTTTATATATAAAAAACTGTTTTTGAATGCCGATGCCATCAAAGCCCTCAGATAACTCTCGATCCGTTCAAGTCCAAATTTTTGATGTTATCATTACTTTATCTTCAAATATTCTACTCCAAATAGTTTCCAGCCGAAACTACTTCATTACTGAACTGAATAACTTCAGAAAACGTTTGATATCCTGACTTGTCGTAGAGTGTCAAGATGAACTGAAAGAGGTACTGTACTGCCTACCTACGCTCAGCATCGAAGTCAAATCAGATATCTGACGACCATCTGGTGGTAGTGAACGATGCTCGTCGATATCGACATACGTTGGATGACTTACAAGCGACATTTCCAGTGTGATCCATCAAAAGAAGGCTCAGAAGAACGTCCATGATAATGGCTGTCAGCGCAGCAAGGAAATTGGTGTCGCCGTTTTTCAGCAAAACCTCAATCTAAGACGATCACATAGTCGACTAGTACATTTGATAAATAATTTCATTGTGCTCTCAAATAGGGTAAGGAAAATAGTTATAGATCAAATATGGAACACTGTTGTAGCACTTTCGTATTGCTCATTTTCTCTAGCTAAGATAACATGAAGTTGTTACATATTCATTTTTGAACGAAAACTTCCGGACAATGAGGATTTGTGTACGTCCGGGCTATGCGAAGTTTTTTTTTAGCCACTTTTAGAATCGGGCCATTCTTCCTTAATTTTTAGAAGTCATTCGATAGCTTATATCGCGATAATTTCAACACTTTCTCGTTTTCCAAAAGACCCTGTTAGCGCGCTGCATTAGCCATGAGAATATCACGCTGTCTTCGGTGTGCAATTTTTTTGACACATTTGCATAGGTTGGTGTCGTTGAATGGCTTTTCACAAGACTTTTACTACTTTTTAGATAGCTTGAAAAACAGCGAGTCTGAAACTGAATTAGGTTTTTGTAGAGATTCTCATAAAGCGTTGTAAGAGCTAAAAGAAAATTACGTATTGCACTCGGAGATACATGCACCTATTCAACAGTCCTTAACATTATGGCGGTCAGACTAGACATGCATTTCAGAATAGTTTCAACCAATTTGATTAATTCCACCTATGTAAATCCACTAATAGAACAAGAAAACAATTGAGAAGATAATGAGAGTGGGCCAAAACTTGACTGTTGCTGTTGTTTTGAAAGAGATCTACTATGAGGCGAAAACAGTAGTTGTTCTGGAATACTCAAATGTCCATATTAGAGTATTAAATATGAAACATCTTTTCTTCTTTGCTCAAACAATCTCGTACCGCTGATCAGATGCTACGTGTGCTGGTAGCTGGCCCTAGTAACTCCCTTGCTGACCACTCAGAGGAAAAGAAAACAGATCTAACCAAATCATACCTCTTCATTCGACTGTTTTTTAGACCTCGTTCAAAAACAATAATAACCTGATAATCTAATAACATGCTTTGAGCCTTTTAAATGTTATCATAGTATCAGATTTGACTAAGTTCTCCAATGTGTCAAAAGAAAATACTTATAAGCAATACTAGCATTATTAGTACTGATATTGATACGCAAAGCTAAATAATATAAATACTTCGCTCCCAGCGGGAAAGGTAGAAGTACGAAACACGACAAAAGCAATGGTTGTGGAAAACGACTTTTTGCTGAGTTAGATGAATTTCCGTTAGATCATGTACTAAAGAACTAAAAAGTAGATTTGATAGACCACCACCAGAATGAGAAGAGATTAAAGCATTCACATGTCAAAATTATGTCAACAAATATGGCTGGAAAGGGTCAACTTAGCCTCTCACAAATGTTCTGTAAACTGTATAGGTATTGGCAAAACCTTGAAAGTCGCCTCGTGTTTGTATTCAAATGTGAAATAAAGGTTACAAAGAAATATTTGAAGAGTGATGTCAAATATAGGATGTTCTTGATGGAAGAAAAAGGTTGTCCCTATTACAAGCTTACGAACGCGGTCAAACCTTTAATTGAATGTCATTGGAGGGTAACTTGCGCCCAACCCATATTACAATGGTTATGACCGTTGACCCTGATGAATCGGGTGATTGGGTTTGGAGGCCAATCGGCGATGTGCGACTGGTAATGAGTAGAGTTGCGCACCGTGCAGAGGGCGGAGGCTAATTGATGAATGAATGTGTTGGGCAACTGGTTTTTACTAAATACTGAGTGGCTCACGAATGGGCTTAAGCAAATTTTTCGAACTAGATCAGTGAGTACGGTTGAGGTGTTGAATGACAGCGGTACTGGACGATTACACAGCTGTTCCTCATATTCACCGTAGGAAGCCTCTTGATGATCCTCTTACTCGGACAAGCATAAGACTTCTGATTTTACTAATTTTTAGGTGCTACTCAGAAATCGACCACCATTATTGAAATAAATCATTGAAAGTGTTACTGGTATTGCGTGAAAGATGAGTAAAAAGTATTAAAGATGTAGTTTTCTTGCTGACCAATTTCTTATATATTTGTTATTGATTCAACTTCGTTCGCAGTACTACAGAGATTGCTGGTTATATAGCGGCAAAATAATGTACGAAGGCAGTTAATTTCCCATTTCAGAGAATAGACGGCATGGCTTGTTCAGTGTACAGGATAGGACCAAAATCCATGCGTCTATTATAGAGAACCTATAATTAACGCGCTACATAAGCCTCTTCATGTTTCATGATATACAAGGAAAATTGAAGTCAGAAGATGATTACTTCTTCGCATTATTCCAAAAACCAGAAAAAGAGAACCTATTGGAGAAAAGATTCCAAAAGATTTTGCTGACTTTTTGCGAATTATGCCACTGATTTGGGGCGCGGTGGCCAAATGTTAGCAATGTTCGATCCAGGGTTGAACCCCACCTCAACATTCTCCTGCGAACAGTTAACGAACTCCGTAATGAAAGCCTCTATCTAGTTATCCTCGAGATTGCAAAGAGATTTATCCGACCTAATTACGAAAAAGACGAAGCCATCAAGCAAGCCTGTATTTGAGGAGTCGAATCAACTACCAGAAGTGCTGAGATCAACACAATGAAAAAAGATGTACACGGGTTGAATAAATCAAAACTAAACAAATAAAATATGCTATCAGTTTTTGGGATTTATTCTTGTTAAGTAATTATTATGCACGTGTTTCCTAAGAACATCTAAAAAGTCTTTATATTAATATTATTTGATTCTCACGCTTTCAGATTTTCACTGACTCTCATGACTCCCAATGATTTACTACACTACTGTAACGCCTTCTAGCCCCTTGAGGACTAGCTTTGATAGGCAAGCGGCAGCCTGTGAATGCGTATCTGGCTGCCTGTCTGCTTTCCCACGAGAAGAGGCGCCACTGCTAGAGTAGCTGAGTGAGGTTTGACTTCGCGCGATGAGCATCAAAATGATTCTCATGATCCTCAAAGGGCTAAATGAGGAAGAATTCGACCTGGCAAGAAATAATTCGACATTTCTGTCCAGTAGACCATGCAGGCAAAGAATATGCTAAGCATCATCGTCATTGCTATCCTGGAAAGTCATCTAATTATGGTACGGTAAGTCTTCTGTAGGTCAGCAAAGGTCACCGGAGACATGTGAATGAGACGAGGGGAACGTCCTCGCGATGCTATGTTAGTGGCTATGCTGCTATCTTTTGAAACAAAATGGTCGAATCAGCAAAATGTATGTCAAATGGGAACTCTTATATCCTTTAGCACGATTATTCATGTAAAAAGTCTTACAAGTGCTCAAAAAATTCTAATGAGCTAAAGCTATTGGAAGATCACCTTCATAAACTTTTCTATCGCCATTACATCAACTAAGAATTTATAGAAAAGTCACAAGATGGAACAGTTTCATAAAAAATCAGCGCCAGTCAAGTCAAGAATTGGGAACAGGCGAGAATAACCATGAGATCGGCAATAACAACTCATTAGCAAATTTCTCAGAGTGAAAAGAAGATCCTAAAGATGAAATTTGGGAGCAATAGAGGATAAAAGAACAACTCAAATGTATTTGAGACACTAATTGATGTGATAGGACGATTACAGTAATCGAAACTATTATCAGCTATTAGAAACAAACGAATAGTGAGGATTTCAAAAAAAGAACGAAACGTGAAAAGTACTGCGCAGAAACTCACGAGTGATTTCGACGCCCCATAATCATCCGCGCACTGCCCACTTTCCATGTCCCGAACGCCACTGAGCGATATTGTTGGCAACGGGATGAATATCGATTATCCGATGATGCACTATAGATCATGGGAATTCCTAAAAAGATCTGGATGTGATTATTTTGAAGAGTTTCGGCTAAAAGTTCTTTCTCACAAGCGAAACAATAGCACAACAAAGCAATAAACGTCGTTGAAAGCGCAAATCGCTCGCGGTGAATTAGCCTCTTCATGCACTTATATCTAATCCTAGCGTCGTAGAGGTAGATAAATGCATGTATTTTCGGTTTATATAGTAAATTTCGAGCCAATGATGAATCAAGTAGTGTTATTATTGTTCCAAATAAGTCCAAGACTGTTGTTTCAACCCAAGGCTTGGATAGAGGGCTTGGCTAACCATAGGAGTAGGCTTGAAGAAATGATTACCTTTGGGTTGAAGAACACAGCTGAACACTGCCCTACATGCTTAATCATTAGAGGTCGTGAATACGTAAAATTTGTGTAAGATCGAACAAGCAGTGATTTGTGATCTCTTTTGTCATGTCGATTTTATGATTGCGTTTCTTCTTCAGTAACATAGCTCGTTTTCATTCTGAACTCCGATCGTTTTGTTGACTTCAAATGATTTCTCTTTTCAGCTGACAAACTCAGAAGAGGTGGTTCAAAAGTTTTTTTTAGAGTGGAATGATGGCGAGACAACTGTATGCAAACGAATTCATACAAGCGTCTAAACAGATTTGCAATCATGCTCAACTTCAGTTGCAACAAAGAAAAACTTAATCGGAAAAGAAATGAGGACTTAAGAGAAATGAGTTGAAAAGAACAAGATAAGTAAGTCGCTCTGTATTTTTTCTCTGATGCTGTTAATGAACTCAAATGAGAAAGAAGAAAAACCAGATTCCTATTATAATGTTGCCGGTTCCACGTCCTTAGAAAACGGCTAAGGGATATGAGTCTCAGGCATGAATAGATTGGGGCATTTAATATTTATGGAAAATGTCCTCTGTAAGGTCAAAATTTCGACGACATAAGATTGCGTATCGAACAATTGTTAAATGAAAGTCATTTGAAAATCATCCAGAAAAATTTCATTCGTCCGGTGGATAACGATAGTATAGTGGTGAACTTGAAAATGATCTGTGATCATCACACGAATGTGATAGACGATTTTTTAATAATAATTCTTATTTGCTATTTCAGAATCATTGTCTGTCTCATGAACCGCTTTGAGTAGACTATAAGTTGACTGATGTAAAGTTAACCGGCAATTATAAATGAAAATGAACTAGTATGAAGCCGTGGATAGAGGTGTTTTGCAATACATACGTTGTCGTTGATCCGAACCAGAACTTCTTTCAAATTAAGCCTTCCATGTCACCAGGCAGATACTAGTAAATTAGTCTGGGTAGACAAAAAGCAACCCACTAGGACATAGGAAATTGTGGTAAGTTTGGAGAATAAATTATGGAGATAACGACTGCAAGTTTGGATTGTCAAAAAATTGTTGTTAAAGGATGTGATCAAGGAGTCAAAAAACCAATGAAAACAGAACAAAGAGACCACTGGGAACGGTGACAAAAGATGATTGACCGATGGAGCAGAAATTATTTTTATTATAGCGTCGTGACAAGAGAAAGCACCTAGAGTGTTACTCCCATGAGTCAACAAGAACCCTATTAAGCGCCCGATGGACCATCTGGGCCTGAACGATGGGAGTCATTAACTGTCATCAGCAAGCAATCATCGAGTTTTTGGATAAAAACACGATTAATGTTACGATGTTTTTCTTTCATAGCAAGTGAAATAATAAAATGATGACTACAAACATACGTGTGAGTATTAATTTTTAGCACAATTGTCGGTCATGATTGAACACATTGCATTTGGTACTAGAATTACGGATTTCAACTTGGAACTATCATTTACCAGGCTCGTTTGTATATTACTGACATTATTCAAATTTACAGATCTTTTCCTGCAACTTACAGGCTATTTCATCCTTTTTGTTCCTCTGAAACACATGAAGTGCTATTCCTTCAACCTTCTAATTTTGACTGAGCAAGTGGTATTTCGTTTAGCGTAATTCTTCGGCTGCGACGCTCCGTGAGAATTTACGAAAACTGAGATATGTTTCCGAAATTCTTTGGAAATCTCAGTTTCAAACAAGATCAAAATTTAAACAGCATTTCACAGCAAACATGAATGTGTCTGAGACGATACAGCAGCCTCGATAAGTCTGTAAAATCAAAATTTATGAACTTTCACTGTGTAAGAAAATTGCCCTAATTTTATGGTGGATGCGGATGGCATAACATACTATGTCAATCAAGTTGGCCGTAGTTTCTTTCTGCATAAGTTGTTTTATGCAAAAAATATCCTTTGAAGTGTAAAAAATAAGAGTAGAGTGTGAGAGCAGAAACTCTTAGACGATTTTTTGACTCACGGAATTTTCCACTGTCTTTCAGGATGGCTTATTTTGTCGTCAATGTTCGACCCAATCCTGTCTTTGTATTCCTGAACTCTGTTTTCATTCAAATTTCACAAAGAGTGCGGTTATTTCCCACTGAACATCTGTACTTATGACTATATAGGAGCGACTAGCAACAGCTCGCACTTTCTATTTCAGTTCAATTTAAAAAATCAGAATAAGCAGTAAAAATAACTTGCAGCAAAAGACAATGTGAGTCGTCAAAACTGATGAGTGAATGTGTTGAACCTGCTAATGATTCGGTAGAGATAGCTGAATAAGTGTGTGTGTCGAACATCGAAGCGTTCATTCCATCATCAAGGTCGTTTATCTTTGCGAGTTCAACATTTAGGAAAGCGGCTTAAGTGCTCATCATTTTCGAACAGAACAGAATGTGGCATTCTGGCTATACTGCCAAGAAAAACAGAGGCGAGCATTGCGCCAAAAGCAAAACGCTCTTACTGTCACAAGAATTCTTTATGTCATCGCTCCTATTGTCCATACGATGAACATTATCCACTAATCATCTCAGCCGAAGAACACAGACAAATATAAAATGAATTAGTGAGCATTGATTAACTTTATGGACAGATTACATATATTGCTCACAAATCAGATGGGTGACAATGGGTCAGAAATTAGCGTAAAACTATTAAAGTGTTTTAGATAACAATTCAAGTCCGACTGAAACTAAACCTCGACATCATTACTGTGAAAAATTTAACGACCTATTCTTCTTTTATTGTGTGTACCAGGTAACCTCGCCTGTATAGGTAGTTGAAGGCCTCTGAGGAAGGTGGAATCGCCGAAATGTAAGTCAACGAATATGAAAGGAGAAGTACCAACCTCGCACAAGTTTGTTTCCAAAAGGATAGTTGGCTTCAAATAAATTCCAAGAATCCAAAAATGAATCACAAGAAGAAGCGTCTTGGGATGAAATGACATGAAAAAGTGTTTTGCAGAAATTTTTGTTCGCGTGCTTAACAGCTTATTTCAATCACTCATTGTTTTGTTCTTTTGAGTCAGACACATTGCAAGTTATGTAAAACTTTTTGCAGGCTGATCTCCATTAGATAACTGGAGGAGTTCAAAAGAAAAAAAGTTGAGTGCTCAAAAAAGCTGCTCTATTTGATTGAAAATTCGTGCATCAAGTTTTATTTGAGCTTCTGAAAGTGCTTGACATAGTAGATTGCATGTCAATTTAACGCCGCAGACGCTAAAGAAGACGAAAGGGTCGAAACGTCAGTCAATATTTTACTGGATAAATCTTGCTTTCAATATGCATGTGTCTGCAAACGAAAAAAAAACCAGCGAATGTATGACGAAAATGGTTGCTAATATAGACGAAGTATGACAGCGCTGGGCGTGAAACATTTACCGATGAGCGTGAAGTGAGAGAAAACAAGGGAAATGTCAAAATCGCTGATAGTATGTGAACGAACAGTTTTCCGAGTGAGAACAGAACGAAATGCCGCACGATCATCTATTGCTGACATCTTAATCGTAAATATGTAAATAAATATTCCAAACGAAATACATCAAAATCCGGGCCATACACTCAGCTCAGGCTATAGAAAAGGCACGCAAGTGAACGAGTAGTGCTGATGCAGCAGTCAGCCATCCTATGATCTTTGGATGGTAGGAAATATGGAAGCTACTGAAATGGACACTTCAAGCTTTGAAACCGAATACTCCGTTACATAGCGTAGAGAATACCGAAAAGTTCTCCGAACACGAAAATAACAGGTGTTTCTCTGAAGGATATCTATATCGGACATCTTCCTATTAACAATATAGGATTACAACAGCAGATCCCATGTACATGAACGTGGCAAGCGAAATAACAGAATCTAAAAATAGTACCATTTATTTCTGCGGAAGTGAATAGAGAAAGCTGGTAAAAATATCACCTATAATTAAAGAGAATGCACTATTGAGTAGCGGTCTGTACTTTACCTTGAGCTAAACAGATTACGAAGAAAAGCAGTTTAAACGTATATTTACCACGAAATATGATAACGATCATCATGTTTGCCTCGCTTTTAGAGCCAACTAAACCGTTCATAATTACATTAATTAATACTCCGGTAGCCGTGAATTTATTTGAATTCAACTACTGCAAATGGTACAATTAACATAACATGCAGTTCTCATCACTTCGAAAAACTAGCTGCTTGGGTGATTCCTTTTCGGGAGCGCTCAGAAACTCGTGCCAGGGCGTTCCAAGTGATCACTACTAGCAATCACTGGCCTTTGTGGATCGAACGATGCTTTGTCAACCTATGACTAGATTCCTTAGTCAAACTGATATTGTTTTTTTAGCTAATGTAAATATCGAGCTCCTTTGTTTCGAACTCTTTGCCTTATGGATGTGCTCTCTTCGATGCGCCTTTTATGGTTGTGGATTACAGCACATTAAAACATAGAAGTTGATAGATAAGGTTATCCTGCGAAGAAATACTTTATAATGTGAAAAGATCTCAAATTATGGTTGAGCCAGTTGAGCCGAAAACTTGATAAAGATGAAAGCAGAAACTATGAAAACGAAGGGCATTTGACATGGTCTAAACTTGATAGATAGCAAAATTTTCCTAAGCTTCAGGTACCCATAACAATGAATAAAGATATTAGAGATGAAGTTCAAGTAGACATTAGCTATCGTGCATTCAAATACTTTCAAACACTTTCCAAACAGAAATAACCACTGTCGGCTGGCCGCCGTAGGACGCTTGTGACATCCGTAAGTCTCGTATTTCCTCTACAAACACCACCGACTTCTCCTATGAAATTCTAGTGCCGTTCAAAGACACTGACGATTACTCAAGCATTTAGGTAAACAGATAATCGTCAAACGCAACACAAAATGTGAAAGTCAAGTATCGCTAGGGGTGCTCAGTTGGGTGGGCTGTGGACAGATCGCGAAAAATAGCGATCTGGCTAACAGACTAGCACAGCATTTAAATCTGAGATATTTCTGTGAATTTATGCAATTTTCAGCGGTACTGCTTTAATGGGATGTGTGCTAGGTCCTTCTTTGAATTATGGACATTAGTTCGTTTCTGCGTCTTGAACAAAAAAAAAATAAGGGATTGCTTTGAAATTTCGGTAGATTTAAGAAAGTCACTGTTTAGACCTAACTGCAATCGTCTTTGAGGTGCTTAGAACTGGTCAACTTTGAATACATTTTTCATCAGACTGCTATTCCTTTAACAATAATTTATTGTAAATTTCACCACCTCTCTTTATGAGCGAAAATATGGAACTGTCTATATTCATTTCTCTGTTAGGACCAAACCCAACTAATGAATATGTCATCCGACACGCAGAAAATCAAGTTTTCCTACCTCTTTACCAATAAATAAACATGTTGAGAAGATTATTGTAAAAATAAAATGCCCGGGGCAGTATCTTACACAGTATCCATTTGATATCGGTGACAATTGCGTTTATGTTTTGTCCAAATCAATCTCTTCATTTATACAGAAATTAACTTAAGCGAGTCATAGGTAGAGTTCTGAAGAATAGCTCTTCAGAATTGACCACTCAAAAATGCCCTGTGCATTTGACTTCGTCTAACATCAAGAGATATCATTGAAAGCATGTATGACCTACAAAATGACTTTCAGTGCCGTATCGATGCACACAGTAGGCCTTTATCCTCCATGAAAGTCTGATAGCAATTTTTTAGCGCCGTGGAGAAAAGAGACTCTGAGAGTTCGGGCCGTTGAGCGAACCACTGATCACGTTCGTAATGCAGGCACCTTTAACCACTGCGTTGCAGACGCCTCGTACCTTTAGAAATTTATAGAAATCTTATTGAGACATTTAACTTTAGATTGGCTTTCTGAAAACCTTCTTGTTAGCTCAAATCGTTCTATTACTGGATTTTTGTGACTATCTTATCACTTATTAGCTTGAAGAATTAGCTCCTCAACACCTGCTGAAAATTCGAATTTTATACATAAATTCAATTGAAGACAACAATAATTATTCCCCAGACTAAAGATCATCATTATCCATGATCTTTTGCCAACGATCCGCAAGCTTTTGCACCTTCTCGAAATCGTGATTGCTTGGGCTTTGAATCAAAAAAGCTCTTGATATGCCTCTCCAACTTATTCAAATGTCTCGAATCGGCATCCACGCGTTTGGCATTGTCTTGCTGAAACAGGGCGCGCTAACAACGAGTCTATGTCGGGTACTTTTCCTTCAAGGCATCGTAGATTTTAACTAACCAACTACGTAGCGCTGCCGTGAAAGTTTCTCATGGAAATATTCCCGAGATATGCCAGAAAGTCATTTTTGAGCCACGTATGTAATGTGGTCTGTTAAATGGGCTGACATATTGAGTCCGATATACGTGTCGATCTTGACGTCTTGTCAGTCGGGCAGTTACTCTTCGTCTTCAGCCAATCCTCTCTGGGGCTCAGTCCCCTATACTAAGAGTAGCGACAACGAACATTTTGCACTATATGTGCGGTAAAATTATCACCGAACACATAGGTTGTATATTCGATTGCTCTTAGCTGGTATACAAGCTTACTCTTAGTATAAGAGACTCCGAGAGGATTGGCTAAAGACGAGGGTCACTGCTCGACTGACGAGATCGTTAAGGTCGAAACATGTGTAATGGGCTCTATATGTCAGCCCATTTAACAGACCACATGACATGCGTGGCTCAAAAATGATTTTCTGGTATATTGAAATTTGAGCTGTGGTCTTGAGAAAACACTCGAAAAGAAAGGTATTTCTGAGATATTCCCATGAATTTACTATAACCGATACTGTGTGAAACAAACATTGAATTTGAAAGTCGTCGCGTGTATTAAGGAACTTTCTCTTCAACCTAGTATTTTTACCTTGAAAATAGAAATGTCTTGTCGTAATATTCGCGTTAAACAAGCAGTAGAAAGCATCAAATAGACAAATGGAAAGAAAAGTTGTCCCATCGTGCATTTTGTTCGCTGTAATACAAACTGTAAGAATATTTTATCCTTTGCTGATAATGTAATTGTTCTTTGGTCATACCACTATGAAAGTTCAAATTTTTGGAGCACACAGCATATAAATTTTCCATTGTACTGTATCAAATCATATACGTCAAACATGAAAGCGACTGACAAGAGCGATTTCTCCATATGATAGTGCTCTTCAGTGCATAGGTAGGTCATGTTTGCAGTGGCCACTCTTTTTTGAATATTTTAAGAGTCTAAATTTCAATACCACTTTTCTGAGAAGAGTTTCATTTCAAAGCATATTCAGATTTGAAAAGCAGTATATAGAAATTGTACAAGTAAGATAGTGCCATTGTGCAAAGTTTTCTCTATAAAAATACGAAGATAATCGGCGCTATCGTTCTTGAATAACTAGGAATTCATAGGCAGTTTCGAAAAAACCAACGTCACTGAGAAATGATTAACAATTGGACCGGTAATGAGAAATTTTAGACGTTCGACTTGACGAAACCCGACTATGGCGACTAACTAACGTTACATTCTCATGAATATTTCAATTGCATGCCCCAGGTTTATAGAAGATGCAAAATGGCAAAACATGCCTCACAGGCTGCCATTTCAACGATAAATGCTCCATAGGCCTGCAAAACTTTGTATTGATTACTGCAGAATCACAATCAGTGATTTTCATTTGATGCCGCCTTTTTTTAATGAATAGGGTAGGATGTGAATTATAACCAAAATATTGCTGAGATGTCGGCAAATTTCGGAACCTACGTGAATTTGATTGCGGTCACATTTGCCGAAGCTTACGTGTTAACAACCTGGATAATGGTCCGATGGTGCAATTCGCAGCACGTGAGCCCTCGAAAAGGGTAATCGTAGGAAATTTACCCCAAGCTCCCAATACTGCTAGTATCTTAGCAGTCTTCTAGTTGTTTTATTATGCAATATTGGACTTTTTTATCAGTTCGATGAATGGAGAGCTTTTGGTGAAGGATTGACGTCATGTAAACAAAGTGAAGCTTACATGGGAAATACTAAAGAGGGAAAATTTTTATAAACCTTTTGTATTCCATCTTCACATCTGCTGTTGGAATGATCAAGAGTACTATTAAGAAATCTGATTCAGAATCAAAACGTTATAAAAAAGTTTGTTGAAAGGTTTCAAATAAGAAACGCGCTTTTTCATTTAATGCTGAGAATCTAATAGAATGAAGGAAATGACAACCTGATGACGTTTTCCGTCAGCATAGACAATTTTGAACAAAAAGGACACAATTCAAAAGTTCGACTTTCTATAAACCTCGGCATAATCAATTGATATATGAAAATGGAAAAAACTTATCTTGATTAGCTGATCCGATCATTCAAATAGACTAATACTATATACGTCCAGGCTCTGAAGAAGGCGGGTCGCCGAAACGTCAGCCGAATTTCTACAACTGTTTTATCAACCTCGCGTCAGCTAATCAAGATAAGTTTTCTCCATTTTCATATATCAAAAAGGACACAGCTTTCAGAGTTGATAAATTCCTGAGGGCCGTGCCATGAATTCATTCTCAATTTTTACTTCGCTTAGGGTGATTGAATGCATATATGACCTCTACAATGACTCGCGGTGGCTCTTGCCGTAGCGAGTCACTGCTGCTTATTTTCCCGGACAAGTCTGAGACCAATACGGTACCAAATTACCGATCCTAGAGGGATGGAAGGCTTGGTGAGCCATGAGCGCAAAATCTAACCATCAACTTTGTGCGCTACGCGGAGCACCAATAGCCACTACGCCACATAATCTCCTACTTGATTTTGAATGCGGTCAACAATTTGGTACCATAGTAATTGAAAAGAAATTGCTCATACCTAAAAGCATTAAATTTTGCGGTATTCTGAGCAGCAATAAATGGGCTATCATTGTTAGTTTTTCCTTTTCACAGATAATGGACCCGTGTTTACACGTACCTTGCAATACACACGTGGTCGTTGATTCGTTTAGGCTTTCTGGGGCTTTCATTTTCATCGGAATTGGCAAAGTGGTGTAAGACTCGTTTTCCAGGATAGCATGCTAATGAGATATAGCGGCGAGCCATTAAAATTTATCGTATAGGTAAAACATGCATCCATTCACCTCTAAATAGTCGATGAAGTCGAATGCATGGTACATCCATTAAAAATTGATTAACGCTGAGGTTTCCAATCTTTTTAAAAACAAATAAAGATGCGGAATTTGGTTCAAGTAGAAAAGTGGTTGCTCCTCGTTATGCGAAACGACGTTGCCGCTGTTCCAATATATTTTTCCCGATAAATAAGTGACAATTAAAGGCTTAAGTAACTCATTTTGTTCTTCGCGATACAAAATGGACATTTCAAAGAGTTATTTTTACTAATGCTGAGATTTTTCTAAGGTTGCAGTGCACGAAATGAAGTTTTCTGCAAGGTTTCAGCTGCGTTTTCCAAAAAACACGAACAAAGACTGCATCTGCTTCCATCCAACGCAAATTCGAGAACGAGGTCAACAAATTAATGAAACTAGTTTTATGAGGGAATTTCGTCGACCGCATATATTGGCGACATCAATGACGCTAATATGTGTTTGTGTCTAATAAGGAACGAAAGAATAGTGCTTGATAACTGGAGAGTCTCAGAAGTCATCGACCTTCCATCTACGTGATGAGAAAACAAAAATTCCAGTAGGAGAACAAGGAAAACGATGTTATGTAGTATCCAACAAGTTGGGGACGGTATACATAGTCTGACAAATCTAAAAATCCAGACTCCAAAAGAATACATCTGAAGTTGGACGTTCTTTATTAGAATTATAGTTAATCAAAGCTCAATTTGCAAATCTGAAACGTGATAGTCACACGATAAAGACTTTGTAAGGATGTCTTCGGCTTGAGAGCACTTACATTTAGCCGACCATGTTCCGATTTTACGCGTAGCTATGCCAACGTACTTCTTAGCACTAGTGACATGTCGGTGTAATTCAGCACTCAAAGATACTCCCTCGATGAGGTGAGAAACAGATTAAGAATTAAATAGGTAATAATATCAATAAGTAAGACTCAGGATGATTATCCAACTTTTTCATCAAGTCCAGTAATTTTGAGTTGAAGTTTTTATGAGATAAGAGAACGATCAGAGATTTAGACTACCTTGAATTTTCAAGAAGGGAAAGGGAAATTCATAGCGCTTTATTGTGATTGTGTCTAAGTAGCATTCACTTCAAGAATTAATCAAAAGTAAATAACTATTTTCTGAAAGTTAAAAAAACACTGAGTTCGAAATTTCATTGAAAATTTTACCGCGCCATAACTATCTCTGTAAAACTTAAAATGCGGTGGGTGGAGTGAAGAGCATGTTTTGCCTCCGTCTCTGATACACCGGTGAATATTCAGGTCTTTTACTATAAAACGTGACCGGATAGCGGTGGTATTTTCCTGCTCAAGTCGCTGCAAAGAAATAAAGGCCGGCGAACAAAAAGAATCGCACTCATCATTTCCTAATGTTTCAGACAAGGGAACCCACCACATTGCTTTGAACAGCGATAGTACGAACACAGACTTTACTTTTGCTTGCTTTATTTCCTTTATTATTGGAAGAACTGCAGCCGGTGAAGGTGAGAGTTTGTAAAAAAAAACTGCGAAGTCCTCTATATAAAAGTCCTCAGGTCTTCAGCAGAAAGGCGCCAGTTCATTTTAATGTAGGGGGATGTCCCTGCAAAGCCGAAACATGTGTCTAGCACTATATATGTGCCATAACAGACATCATAAAAGTCTCAGGATATGTTATTAATCTGCGAAGTCTTTCTTGATGAACGATTGTCAAAGTAGACAGCGAATTGAATGCAATAGTGGATTAGCTGCAACAGAAGCGTCTCTTTGATGTTTGGTAAGATCGAAATAGTCAAATATAGTTTCACTACACTTTCTCAAATTATTCCTAGATGGTATCGCAACAAATAAAAGCGAGAAGCCTCATTATGCAGGAAAAATTACAATTTTAACGATAGAATAACAGTAGCGACATAGGGCGAGTACTGCAATGGTGGCGGTCCTGATCATTTCGTATGGTGTCTAGGCCCCCTAGGCCTCTCATTTTTCTCTAAAGTCAATATGATAGCACTGGACAAAGTGCAACGATATTCATAAGGGAGACAAGAATCCTCAGACAGCTCATATCTGGAAAAGTTTGAAAACTGTCGTGGATGATGAATTCGAGAAAACGAATGGATTTCAAGAAGAGCTAGGATCGATTCAAAGATGTGAAGACGACTCATATAAAATAAAACTAAAAGAGGGTAATAGCAGCATCAACACTTTTTGCTTAGACCGTAAGTGGAAACAGCACCATGGAGGGTCCATAATATACTAAGAACTTGATTACTCCAATGGTCCTTCCGATTTTCGTCATGTGAAAGGCGGCCAAATTTACAATTGACAAGTAATTTGTTGATTGGACAAGATCTTTTTGTCCACAATTTAAAAGCCGACCAGCTTTTCATTTAATTATACTATAAAGCTATTCAGTATATCGCTGTCAAGACGAGTGTGATTGCTGACATTGCTTTACCCTTGGTTAGATTTCTCGATGGAATAAAATATATCCATTTAACCGGTTGGGCTTAGCGCGATTCGCAAAGTGATGAGCGATATTCGTTATGTCATTGCGGCTTTTTGTTCTTGGTCTCGTAAATAATTTGATGTTTCTCGTATTACTCGATGTCAATGTTTTCCCACGAATCCCCCTCGCCTCATATTTTTGGTGCATATAAAGTTCTTATGTGTGAATAAAAAGCGTTCGTTTACCACACAGTCATACTACTCTTGGCATTCGGTCCACTGTAATAACTTGTACAAAAGAAAAATTTTGCTTTCAAATTATATTATGCATTATCCAAGGTAATCATAAAAGGATGAAGAATAAAGTTCTTGGTGTTGATTAATTCTTGAGGGATGTGCCATGCATTCGTGTTCGATTTTTAATTTCATTTAAGGTGACTGAATGCATGTTTGGACTTAACAATGACTCGCGGTGGTCTCACGCTGCATCAAGTCAGTGAAGCTCATCCTCTCAAACAAGTGTACGACCGGGCCGGTACCAATTTACCGATCCCGGAGGAATGGATGGCTTGGTGAGCCATGAGTGCGAGATCGAACCATTGACCTTGTGTGCGACGTAGTGAACGTCTAACCACTGCGCCACATGCGCTATAAAATTATTTTAGTGAATAAAAATCAGAAAACAATCAGTAATTCGCCAAAAAGATGCTTCCCATTGCATGCGATGTTAGGTCATCGATAGCTTTCAACATTTTTCAAATTATATAACTATTCTAACTTTATACTATTACTATTATAACATACCTACTAGTAACCCTGAGTGAAGCTCAAGAAACGGACTAACTACTACGAGGGCGGAAGTAAGTTTTTTTTGAAACAGTATTGAATTGGGTGCTTTCGAGCTATCGAATCACCACTAAGAGCCCAGTGAGAACCCTTTGCCCGGAGAAGATGGTCTATAAATAGTCGCGTAGCGAAAAAAAAACCTCGTCCCGGAAAGATCAGTATGGTACTTTTGTATTAACATTTTAACAATATGTCAAAGTTTAACTCCAGTATGAAGCAAGAAAAGACGGAAGACAGAATTATTCGCTAAGTACCAAGTTTGCAAAGCTTTAAAGAAGCGTCATTCTACCTACAAATTCAATATAGCATTGTGCAGGAGATCTATTATAACATTATCTGCAGTAGTCGCATTCACTTGATTCTGAACTATTTTGAAGAAGCTGATCTTAATGTCTTAGAAAATATCCCTTCCACTTCTAAGAAGCTACGTCAGTGTTGGAACATTAGCTCCTGACAGGAATGGATTAGAGTATTAGCACTTCACCACGTCATTATCTGCAGAGTGTTAATTCAAATTTTTCCGAATGTACCTAAATTCGGAACATATAGATTCTTTGTGAGCGACTCAGCAAGGTCATAACAACAGTTTAATCATATGAAAACGATATTGTAGTCGATTTATATCAAACATAAATATTTGAGTAAGTGAATCAAGGTGATGAGTGGCCTAACGAAAGAGCTGACTCCGACGAGACTAACAGCCTAATCGGCTTACAGGAACATTAAGGAATTTGTCGTGAAGAAGATAAAAATAGATGTCTTGCTCAACACATCGACTTCAGAGTTTCTTCACATCGGGAGCCTGAGCGTTACGTAAATACAGTGAAAGTGTGAACAGAGTTACTAAATATATTATTGACCGGATAATGCTGAGATGTTCCACCTTGGACGAAAGCAGAAATCTAGAAAGACTCCTTGTGGCGACGATCAAAGATTGAGAACTTAGCCCCATAAGCCAAGATATAATAAATCAGTAAACTGCGCACAGGACACGTCTTAGTAAGAACTGTCAGAGCCTTAGCGACTTTATTTCAAAGGTGCCTAACGTACGACAGACAGATGAGTCCTCAACATTGTAAATATAACTTTTTTTTCTAATTCGATCTTTAGAATCCATTAGAAAAGTTTCTCATGGATGACTGAAATATGTGATGATGCACCTTTGAGTACCTTCATGATTGATGATTTGAGAAGAGAAAGAACTGAGTTATGACTTTTTGAGCAACTCAATAATTCAATGTATTTGAAGCGCTGTTAATCTGTTATGATATCAAATGGCCATGAATTCCAAAATCTATACGAAGTTCAACTGATTTTGTAATTTATTTTGAGAGACACAAGTTTCCTATTTATTGAGCGAAAAGATTTTAACGGTAGTAGATTCGTAGGTGAATATATGGCCGTAGCCTCAAACAGCCAATCAAGCCGATAAAACAGATGGCATCAAATGACAGAATTCAGCGAAAGCGAGAGAAATGGCGTAATGAGGATCTATGTGAACCTTGTAATCGGAGACTTCTTTTTCAGTATTGGTTCTTCGGCGCCTATTCCGACTTCCAACGATGTGATGAAAATGTAAATGCACGACAACCGAGAGGGTGAATTTTTCAACTCTAAAAAGAGATTCACGAAAGGTACCCTGCGACTATGGGGTATACTTCTTTGCCGATATACGTCTCAAACAAAAACATTGCGAAAGAAGCTTCATTGGAACGTTGTCACACGAAAAAAAAAACAATTTAAGAAATCGAAATGTATAGTATATGAGAAAATTGGAGCACACTAAGAAATGCGATAGCTAAATCTACTTGGGACAATAATGACGTGAATCTCTGAATTTAGTGAGTGCCGTTAGAACTCTAAAGTCAGGAAGCAATAAATGATAATGGAAAATAATAGTTGCAAAAATTCTATATAAGCTAAAAATAACTATTCAAGAAATTTTAGCTTTTGAAAATACCTGTATCTAGCGAATTCACCATCTAAGCACTTTCGTGTTCAAAATTAGTGGCAGGTGGAACTATTAGATCATTTTTTACCCTAACATGGTAAAAAATTATTGAGATCCTTCCACTCCTCAGAGATACCATAGAGATCTGTGCACTAAGTTCATAAGTTTCATTAGTCTATAGCAAAATTTTACAAGCTCTTGAAAAGTGGAACAATAATAGAGTAAAATGAGGAGGCCATGCTCAGAAACCAGAATGTCAAAAAGTGGTGTGCTGTGTTTCCACGTATGTCTTTGGTATCACAGATATCAAGTAAAATATACCTTCTGTGGCATCGACTGCTTTGAAAAGCAATCTTAAAAAATTAGATTGATTGTTTATTGCGAGGTTTTAAAATCAGTCGATGCCATGGATCAATGTTGTTCTACCAGCCGAGATTCACTGACTGAGAAGTGATGATGGCACAGTGTCATTGTACACTGTGCCGTCACCACATACGCCTCCGTCCTTGCTACAATGCAGGGCTCAGTGTGGGGCGTGGGCTACTGACGAGGGGGCGAGACCTCCGGAAACACCGGTGTATGACTCTGGCGTTACCAATCTCGAGTAAAGCTTTGAAGGTTCCTAAGATTAAATGGAGACGAAGGGCTTGCCCGACTGACGAGCCTGCAAGGCCGAAACATATGTTTCGGGCTGTACAAGAACCTATTAACAGACCACATGACATGGTGGCTCAAATAATAATTATGGCAGGGTTCACAATAATTATTAAGGTCGGAGCATTAGCAGTTACTTAGAACTCTTCAGCTTTAAATTTGAGAAAGACGTACACTTTTTTTAGAGTACATTTGAGTTCACGGAAGTGGTGCTATGACTTGTAGATATAACTTGCTGCTTCCGTACACAGAATCATGAGAACACATGAGTCTTGTTTCGTTTGAGCGGAGTGTAAACTGTAATTTGAATAATTAGTACGTCTGCCGTCATTGCAGACAAATGAGAGATAACTTGGGTTGAGCTCCAACAAACAAATGCCGCGTCTTAATCGGAACACCATGACGGCCTGAGTGTGGGTAAACTCCATTTTCCTATGATAGAGGTACGCGACTGATGATTGAGTATCTGCTCCTCAGAAGCACTAATAAATAAAGGAGGAAAATGTCGAACTCTTTTCACCAACCGGGTTGACGCCTGATCATGGCCAAAAAACGTTCCTGGAAGCTGAGATGCGATGTAAATGAAGAGCACACTACAAAACATGGAAGGAGATTGCATCATTTCGATATGAAAATTCAGTAAAAAGTCAATCAGTGGCACAAATCACTGCCACTCTGGAAACAATCTATATCACTAGCCGTTAAATAAGTAGTGGCAAGTAACGGATACTGAAAAAAGAGTAAAAAGTAAAGCAGCATGGTGTGTCTACTGCTCTCGACGACAAGTGCAGTCATCAAGGAACTCTGGTACTGCTGTACCATTGCTCAAACTTCCTTTTCTACAGCCACAGAAAAATCAATGGAAGTTATAAAAATTGTCGCTTAGAAGATATGAACCAGGGTAAAGTTTGTTTTGAAAAATTGAATATCAAGGCTATTCTTCGGAAGGTGAATTGAAGGACGTTGTGATTGTTAACGAACATCGTCATATGCAATCTTCAGTGTTGATCAGTTAGAAGAACATTTCAGTCAGTTTTACAAATTGTGACGTCACTTTCTAAGGAAATATACATGAAAGTGAGAGAAACAATTTGTCAAAGTCGAAAGGGAGATCGAGTTACTTCCCGAAAACATCAGTCTAACCTAGAAATCAAACGTTTGGAATGAAATTGAGAAGTAAAAATGATGAACATCACAGCAGTTTCCAAAGGACTCTAGAAGGAAGGAAAAGTAAGCAGTGTATGAAAGGCAGAGAGGTGTTGGG
Organism: Parelaphostrongylus tenuis; assembly: GCA_019055375.1. Taxonomy (NCBI): domain Eukaryota; kingdom Metazoa; phylum Nematoda; class Chromadorea; order Rhabditida; family Metastrongylidae; genus Parelaphostrongylus; species Parelaphostrongylus tenuis. Next base: position 32,528 of record JAHQIW010006253.1, read on the forward strand.
CTCTTGCCGGAATAAATTTACTAACGATCAACTGAGTTTTTTTTGATGATTGAGTGGAGAATAAATCTTGTACGGATGTCACTGAGCAAATTTTAAGTAATGGAGAATTATACGTAGACGGTAAGCGATCCTTCAGCGAAAGCAGAGTAGATCATGAGACGTTTTGCGAAGAAGAACCTCCTGTTTATTGTCTGTTTTTGATACTGCCAAGATCCAGCCTAAGTCTATTTACACACTGGTAATGATAGTGCGCTCACTGGAATATCCAGAATAATGAATCGGAATCACCTCGGAGATTGAGCCAAAATTCCAAGTAATGAAAAAATGCACAAAGTTGAAATGAGATCTCATTTGATCACATGATGGATGCCTCAAGCGAAAGTGAGAAGAAATGTCAATTTAACAAGCCAAACATAGATTATTCCGAGATGACATGGTATACAGAGGGATTACGATTTATGTGGATCTCTTCGGAATTCTTGCACTCGTTTCAGTTAAAATTGTGCTGAGGATGTGGCCTAATCTGACAGTCTTTGTTTCTCTAACTGAGAGTTATTCAGCAGGTAAAGTGAATCACACGCTCTCAAAGCGTGTGATTTTTGGAGCTTTTCCATATAGAACGGTTTCCTAGCTCAAAAGTTACTCTTACACCAGTGCATTCATGTCCGTGAAGTGAAGAATACTAAAAATTATGACAGAAGCACAGAAATTGTTTTGTAAACTGCAGAAGCTCAACATTCCGCTAAAACAGTAAGTGGTAATACGAAATTCAACCTTTGGAGTGGAAATTTCACTTGTTCTTAGATAAATATGCAATGTTTGCCCGACCAGAAGCTTCGTCAAAACAATACAAACAAAGATCGGTTTTGAGTACTTCGCCTTTTCGTGGTAAATTGAATTTATAATAACTTCATTTGTAACAAATACATCGATTGAATGGTACCGTTAGTACATATGAAATACGGCGAAAAATAATGAACGGATATCGGATCTGTAAGAGCAGTGAGACTATTTGTGAATAGTTCCGGAAACATGGGGCAGGTGGTGCGATGCGAACGTGAAGTCAAGAAGGGCTGCAAGAAGAACTGGAGGGACTGAGTCATGGAAAAAGCCAAGCTATTACAACAGATCGGGTCGGCGGTCACGTCATCGGATAGGATCGGCCGATGAAATCAGGATTTTGAGGAAAAAGAGAAAGCGGCATGTGGTACGGAAAAGAGAGTGAAGGGGTCGAAAGATATGATAAATTCATCACGATATCCATCGCTCACCAGAAATCGAATGAGTAACCTGAAAAACCATTGCCGGATGACTTGGTCAAGATAAAGAAGAGTAGTTATGAAGTGAACTGTAATGACAACTTGGTCGAATTTTTCATAATTTTTGCGAACTAATTTTTTTCCCGTAACAAGTTTTTTTGATTCTACATAACACTGAATTAAAAAAAAACATGGAAACCGATAAGCAATCACATGACGAGAGTTTCTATTTCTAAGAAATGTAACTCAGTGCCTCATAATATTTATGAAGAGCGATTTATCTATATCTCATCACTAATAACTGATTTGTGTAAACTTAGAGACTGCCCCCTTTGAGTTGACGAAAAGGTGACAAAATAGTTGCTTATATTCTTGTTGTTGTTGTTGTTGTTGTTGCTCTATAGTTTGAACTTCGATCAACAGCAATATCGACAACAACGACAACTGTTGCCAACCTCGCTTTAGCCCAACAATGGCAGTCTTCAGGGTTTATATTCCTCATAATGAGCCGAGATTTGTGAGTCTCTTTAGTTGAGAATCTCAGGACCACTTGGCATGAGGTATATGGCGCATCTACAGATATGAAGTTTGCCTAGAAGATGGTATGTGGTCAAATCCGACAAATGAGTTCTGCGTGGAAACAGGCATCTCTCATAGATGCCAAACCGCAACGCAAGAAATAGGTAAGGTGGTTTGTGTATTCATTAGAATGCCTTCGATACGGTGAATATGAGCAATGTGGAAGGGTAATAAGATCTCAGGGTCATTTTGGCTTGCTCATTTCTTGAGGTGGATTTTTTCATTGAGCTATTGAAGATGAATTCAAGTTACTACAACATCTGGTAGGCTAAGACAGGAATTAAGAATTGTGTTTATGATAACGGAAATGAATTGCTACAGATGCCAGGTAAGGTCGAAGAAGGAACATGACCGGTTTATTCATCCCAGACTTTCGAGCAGAAGTTCTATGTGTAATTCTCAAGATCGGCTATCGATTAACCTTGTATACTTAGAAAAAATCAGCAGTCTCTCTTGTTCAGCAGTTCCAAGGTGTCAATGATAGCATTTATTGAATATCCGTGATGAATACAGTAGTAATACAGGCTGGTAATGCAGCACAAACAATACAACAATCGTGTAGTGGTTAACGTTTCGGCGAAGCTCGCCTTCTTCAAAGTCTGGAAAGGTCAAATTGATCCGCAATCTACTTAGTCAAAAACCTCCATAATCTCAGCAGGAAACGTATTTAACGAATTTTGGATCGCACAATAAAAAGTCGGGAGCACCGTGGCCGAATGATTGCGATGCTCGTCGCGGAGCGTGTGGAGCCGAGGTCCATCCCCAGCTCTCCCCGGCAGTCAACAACAACGCTTATGATACACCACAGCCAGGCTATCTCGGAGATTACAAAGAGACTCGCTCAACCAGTATTCTACAACGTTCAGAAAAAAAGACGAAAAAACGAATTGAGTGCTTGAAGTAATGGGATTCGAACACTGAAAAAAAACACTGTGAAGACGGATCAATTAAAGTGTCTAAACAAAAAAAAAAATAGAAAGCCACCGAACGGTTAATGTATTATTTGTGCTGCATCAGTAGACTGTATTATTACTGTACTGCATCACAGATATTCATTAATTGCTATTATTAACACCTCGGAAATGTTGAACAGAAGAAACTACTGATCAGTTCTACGTGTTGTTACGCGATACGCAAGTAGCAATCACCTCCTTTCAAAATTTGCGAAGTTCCCCTAAAAATCTATATATGAAGCTCTTTATGAGATAGTAGTGCGCATAGAAGAAAGCACCAGTATCGTACCTCATGGAGTTATCAACTGAAAGGCCAAGATAAGTGCGCTGTTGTTACTGCTAAGGCATCAATAATGATAATGCTAAGTATCATCGACTATTTCCTTTCCGCAATTTTCACGTTCATCTGTATTGGCAACATATTAGTGCGGATTGATAACTGATCTCAACATTCTACACTACGAGAGTCTGGCCAATGATCTAGTCGGATCAGAACGGAATTACACACAAAACTGAAACACTCAGTTGTGATTCTTATGAACGAAGAAGCTTAGTTTATCTCAATATTCAAGGCTGCTAGCTGATAGAGAATAAGCGGAACCGTGTTTTTGTAGAAGGAAAGAGACCGGTACTATATTTACAACCGTCGCCTTTCTGCGTATTGCTCCGCTGCTATCATTTGATCAAGTTTCACTTCAGCCAACTTCTTGCACTTGTACGACTCAAAAATGGCAAGTAAAGTATAGCAAGGAGTAGAACGCTAATTTAAATTGAAAAAATTACAGGCACGGTGTGGTTACTGCTTAAGTTACTAGGGTTGGGGGAAAAGTTCCTTAACACCAGCGAAAAATTCGAACTTTATGTTTTTCACACAATATCGATTAATGTAAATTCATAGGATATCTTAGGAAGATTTCCGAAAGTAACGCAGCTGGAGCAGCTGGATCAAGTCTGCGATGTACTGAAGGAAAAGTACCCAACTTTGATAGGTTGAAAGCGCGCGCTGTTTCAGCAAGACAATGCCAAACCTCTAAGCGCAAAGAAGAATAAGGAAAAGTTTGATGATCTGGAAGAAGTCGAGGTCTTGCCGCACCTAGCTCCAGATGCTGCGCCGTCCGATTAAAAACTTTTCCGCTCAATAGAACATTTCCTGCGTGGACGTCGATTCGAGTCATTTGATCAAGCTGAAGAAGCATTTCAGGAGTTTTTTGATTGAGGGCCTAAGGAATGGTATTTCGAGCAAGTCTAGAAGGTTGCAGATCGTTAGCGGAAGATTGTGGACATTGATGGCCTTTATTTTGAAGAATAATTATTGTTGCTTTTAATTGGTTTATCTGTGTAAACTTTGAATTTTCAGTGGGTGTTGGGGGACTTTATCTTCAACCTAATGTTCTCTGGTGCTGCCGTTTTCTTTCCTTAATGAACTGATCGACAGCTTAGAAGCACCAAATAAGCAGAACAGATAAAAATAAACCCGAACTACGACCACTCACTTGGAAACCGAAAATAGACGAACGGCAATGAAGTTTCGCTGTCACGCTGCATGGGAAAGGACACAGAAGAAACGAAAAGTACAAACATTTTGAGCTGATTGTTTGAAAATGGCATGTTCAGGACAAAATGTTGATTTGAAATTGAAATAGCCCACTTTATGCAGTTGAATTCTACTTCATTTATTCATATTGCTTGTCCATTATAAATCAATGGAAGTTTTAGTAAAATAGAACTTATAGAATAGGAAATGTATTTTTTACGATTATCGACCCTGTCACATTCATCATGGTAATCACAGAAAAGACTACTTCATTTGAATATTCTTGTGCCTTGTCGTTTCAAAACAATGAGAAAGGACAATTTTTTCCCTGAACGGAGCTGTCTACATAAGACGATGGTGGCATCATGAACACGATATTGCGATGACGTCATCTATCCAGAAAATATATTGTTCAGTGTATCGTATTTATACTAAAATTGAAAATGTTCTCTCTCTCACACATCACTAGTGCTCTTCTGACGGTATTCAGCGAAGTGAGTGATGATGGACATGAAAATGAGAAGCGTGCTAGAATAACGTTTATCCAATGTTTTTAGCCATAAATGCTCCCTATAAAAAAGTCGAAAAAAAAGATTACAATACTGGATAGACATTGTCAAAATCCCTTTCGGCTCTATATTCAGCAAACAAACTTGCAGCTTGGTTACTCAATTAAATAGTTTTATGTATGAGGAGGATCTAATTTATAGATAGCAATTGGATGAGCAAACAGCTAAGCTTCTTGAAAAAGACAATTCAGAGAAATATGTTGAATAGATATAAAGACGATGACATAAGAATCACGTGGGAAGATGAACGAAGCAAATTGAAGAGGTTGCGCAAAGTCAACAGGAACAGAACTAGCCGAGGAACGTCTGGCGGTTCTTATTGGCTTCACCCACAGCACTTTGACTAGATTGAATGCGTGGGAAAAGAGACATCAAATGACAAACGTACATTAGGAATAAGTTTTTTCTTCAATAAAATGGCAGCGAATCACCACTTTTAATGGAACGCCAGATGTATTCCGGATGTCAGTTCATTCGTTGACGCACAGTCAAGCGTATTACGGCAGAATTCTTCCGATATTGACGTGAAGTTGACTAAGCTTACAAAATTCCATCAAAATTTGGCCATTGATGGAATTTTTGTATAGCAGCATCTTCACATGTCATTTAACAAATAAAAAAGCTCTCCGCGTTGACCAATCCCTGAGGATGCGGCATGCATTCGACCTCAATTTTCAACTTCGTTTGAGGTGATTGAATGCACATGTGGCCTTTACAATGACTCGCGGTAGCCTCCCGCTGAACCGACTCAGTGCTGCTTATCCTCCCAGACAAGTCTGAGACCAGTCTGGTACCAATTTGCTGACTCCGGAGGGATGGATGGTTTGGTGCCATGAGCGCGAGATCGAACCATTGACCTCGTGTGCGGCGCAGAGCACCTCTAACCACTGCGCCACATGCGCTCTTCACATTTTATTTATAGGCGAATATTATGGAATCGATTTTCGTGCTTATAAGGATTAAAGACTGGATAAATTATGAGGTCTAAGATCAACAGCGGAAACGCAGAGCAAGTTCCTTTAGGTTTTTTTAGGCAGCACTGACTGGATTCAGCGGGAGGTTTTTTTTCTCACTCAAATATAAACACAGTCAAAAACGGAATAAAAACCACAAGAACACACGAGTTAATGAAAAGAAAGCGTTGCCATCAATTTAGAAAGGTTGCGATTACATCAAGAATAAATCTGCTCTTTTAAAAATGAAGGAAAAAAGCGATATCTTAGTTGAAAGATTCTGAGAAAAACAGTGGTGATCAAAGATACGCTATCAGTAGTGATTTTGATGAAGTGAACAAAGGGAAGACTTGAAAAATAGGTTGAACACACAGGTTGGAAAAACCTTTGTAGAGGATAGGTCAGTAATAATACTTGATTGAAAAAATCGGATCGTTTCGGCTGTCCTCGCCCATTACGGCCCTTGAGAAAAACGTATTTTTTGGTTGCTTCCAAAATTTAGAATAAAGAGCAGTCATTCGATAGCTTAAATTTAATAAGAATTTGAAAATGCACTTCTTTTCTGAAATCGACTTTTTGATGTGATGTAACAGCAAAAATAAAATTCATGCCTTCGTTAGCTGTACAAATCTTTTAGACTTTCAGTGACCATTTCACAGTTTATTAATCTTGAAAATTTTAATAATATACTCGGTTTTGAGACGAGATTTTTACTACGCTGTGACAGCCAAAAGAAAATTGATTTTTGCAAATTCGAACCATTTTTGTTATCCGCATCTTTCTTCAATCTCTTGAGAAAGACATGCCGTCTGCTTCTTTCCAAGGTTTAGCAATTATCCAGTAGCTCAAATCTTGAGAATTTTAATGGTATATTTGTTTCTAGAATGAGTTTATTTTTTCACTATAACAACAAAAATGAAAAATATGTTTCTCAATCAAATATTTCTTGCTGAATAAAGCTTTGCCTTTAGACTTTTAGTGACCAATCGATAGCTGAGATTTTGGCAATTTCAACATTGTACTTGTTTTCTGGAAAAGGACTGTTTAATGCGTTGTAGCAGTCAAAGGAAAGTTGAGTTTTGCACAGTGTGACATTGGCACCAAACCGCCGTGCTTTTCCAGTATGTGGATAGGAGATCGCAACATTGTCACTAAGCCAAAGCGCTTTCTCCGGTGCCAAACTCTCGAAGCCGATCTTTTTTTGATTGGTACAACGCACAGAGAATTTTTTTCAGAAAATGAAACACGTCATTAGAATTTCCGAGATTTGAGCTATCGAATGCTTGCTGAAAGTCTGAAAGAGAGGTATCGTCCAGGAGAAATATCAGACTGAAAAACATAACTCCATTCTTGCTGTTAGAGCGCAACAAAGGAACCGTTTCAGACAAATCACATTTTCAAATTTGAGATTTAAGAGATTAAGAGATTAATATTAAAATGAGATTTGAGCTATCGAAAGGCTACTCGAACTTCCGAAACAACCATAAATACGTCTTCTCCGAGGAACCGAATTGGGAACGGATTACGGGAAAGTGCGAAAAATCAAAATGTGACTAAGTGAGAAGAACTGAGAAATGTGGTCTTTTCTCTCATTCGAATATGGCTGAGCAACATCAGTCTCATGCCTTATACCACATCCGAATTGAGGATAGTTTGGAAGTTTGTATAGGAAACAAAATACCAGCAGAACAGTTGCGAGAAAGTCAAAACTGCACACTATCATAACGAAATTGAAGCATTCTACCAAACCACGCAACATTTTTTGATACGGATAGTCGTGGTCGTTTCTATTTATTCAACTCGTTTTTACCACTGATTCTATTTACGAACATCTATGCAGCTTTATAGATTAGACTAGGACGAGGATTAAATTTTATTACTACGTCAGCTGTCAAATAAAGTTTGATGTAACACCTCGTGTCTGGCTTAAAAAAGAAAATCAGGAATTAGGATTAGGATTAAATCAATTGAGGTTGAGTTAAGGAAAAGTAAAATTCAAGTTTAAGATGTACACAAAACCATGGTAACGATTAACAGCTATACACTGAAAGTATCAACCAGTGAACAACAACGGATTACGACATTCGTCGACATGCGCATTCGAAATGGTAATCGCCTATTTCTAAACGAAGTTCTAACGGACATTGGGCTAGAGAATTCAGATGATAGTCGTAGGCTTCGTTATAGCAATCTTTTCCTCTTTAGAACAGCATCAGGTCCACCAACGACAACGCTGCGGTTCTGAGTACGAAACCGTTCTGACCTGATTTCCTCATCGCTCTCTAATACCTGCTTTCCTTTTCGTCAAACTTGTTCATTCGTCTTCTTTTTCGATCAGTACTTCTTTCCTGCCCTTCGTCCAAACAACTGGTACGAAACCAGTGATTGATCGATTTCTATGCCGATCGTGCATGATAAATCCACAACCGCATACATGCTATACGGATGCCGAACCGTTGACAATACCAGCAATGATGGGGTAGTGACATTAGTGCCATCATACAAAGAACTTTGCATCAGCGCATGGTTTCTTATCATTCTTTCCCTCACTATGCTTCAAAAAAATCAACTCGGCAGTATTTGGCAACGTTTACCAAGAAGATCAAGGATCTATAAGCTGCAACCAAACAAGCGCACAAATTTCCGAAGATCTCTATGAATTAATGGTGAAAAGGAATTGATTGCAAGCGTTAAAAATACCCCAACGTTATGTAAAAAGAAGTTATGAGCTAAGTGCATAAATTTTTATGTAACATTTGGATCACCTTTTCGCATGTGTAGATCGGCTAACAGTCATAACCTGTGGTGAGTAAATTGTCTAATTTTTTTGCCTCGCCATTAACTAATTATATTAGCAACCTTGTGTATGTTCAGAAAGAAAGCAGGAGATTGAGTGGAACATATTGTTTGATTTGCTTTACAGTTCGCAGCTGCAATTGTGACTCAAAAAAAGTATTGCTGATGTAACAAGTAGCAAGTGATCGCAGCGCTGAAGTCTTTGCTAATGAACAATTAATCTATTTTAAATCATTTTTAGTTAGACAACAAAATCCTACCTCTACTATAAGAATAATTTTCAGCAAGAAGGACGCAAATGGTTTTATCAGTGCTGTCCATTAGCTCGTAAATTGACTGCCTTACTTGACAGAATGCTAACATCTTCACTTCAACGCCTCTACAGCTTGAATTGACTCTGTTGAACTACAATTTTGTCCTTCGCATTTCGAACGATATTCCTGCCATGTGATCACTGATTTTGATTGCACGCATTTTTCTTTTATATAGGTAGCATTTCAAATGTGAATCAAGATGCACCAACTGGTCAAAAGTTTTCAAACCAACTAGATATTTTTATCGGAAAAATAATAGAAGAGATGACTAAATCCAACGAAGTGGTGAGCCATAAGGGAAAAGTTGGTAAATTGTTTGGAAATTATTGAGGAGAACATTTTCAGTCTAAAGATTAGTGGGAGTTGTCAACTACTGCCAAGATATCCTTGTCATTTGAAGCGAATTCTTGATAATTTTCAGAAATAGGAAAATAGTATGTGTGTATTAAGGTGGTTAGAGTTATTCTGAAATATATAAATAGTCGTTGGTTCAATTTTAATCAGAGCAAATCAAAGTCCTCAATATCCGATAAACGAGAAATTTGCATCAGTCTTTGCTCGGAGAGGCTTTTTCAATTGAGGAGCGCTTACGACTGCTTGTCGTGAAGGGATGCATAAAATCAAGCAACTAACTGGATTCTGAGAGGGATCAAACTCGATCAACACTAAAAATGCCCTCGATGAAAGCAGTAATTCAAATCAAGTTCCAGTCAAATTAAACACTGTCTTATATCATCTTCATCGATAACGATCTGTCGGAAAGCAATATAACGAAAGAGTTCGACAAGCTTTTTTTATGAAGACATAACAACTAAGCAAATGATAGGTTGAGAAAAAGTTTTATCGTATTACTTGAGAAGATGATTATTACACATGTATTTTATGCTAATTTGAACTCGCCAAAAAGCTCGTTTTTCTTGCGCTATTGAACGATATACGATTTGTCTACAAGTCCTTCAGAATAGAAAAAAAATAGGTGGAACTTCTTCTGCTTTCTACTTCCACTACAAATTGGGTGTCAATGCTTCTGAGGCTCATCGACAAATCTGCAGGGCATGTGGTGACGAAATTGGGACGTTCGTACAGCTCAGCGTTAGTTCAAGAGATTCCATGGAGAACGAGACCGATTGATCGACAAGCCAAAAGAGGGACGTCCACGAGAAGTCGATCGTCAAGCAGTCGCCAATCGAATCAAAGAAGATCCATCGATGAGTTGCCGGATGTTGGCTGACGTGTTTGACTGTAATCCAGTGACGGTTCAGTGCAATCTCTAGGATACTGGCGAACAATGCCGACTATTATTTTGTCTTTGTTTAACCTCAACTGGTGTACGATTGAATTTTTCTATAGATTTTGCAAATACGACCGAACTTTTTTTGCAACCTACTGATTACAGAAACTGTTGGTGGATTGAGGACTCGGCACACGAAACAAATTTTATTGTTATTACATGATAAAAGCGGTAATTACTACGGTTTTTTTTTTCGAAAAATCAATTGGGACAACTAGAAGAACGCATATTCGAGCGGATTTTCTTGCGAACTGATTCATTTTGGTTCACAAAGTTTCGTAGGCAAATGAGCACAATGAAAGCGAGGATGACAGTTTCATTGTTATCGAGATGATCATTCAAGGAAGCTAATCAGAGCAGATGCGCACAATAATTTTAGAGTTAGGGGGAAGCCTACGGACTGTTGAATCACAAACGAAGTTTGCTTCGGGTTCATTATGCATCAGAAACGAATTTTTTCTTGAAGCGCATGTAACATAACAAAAAGAGAGTTTTCCATGACAATCGACGACATTTCTCTCAAAACACATAAAGAACAAATCTAAGCGAAGCAGCTAGCTAAAACCAAATTTTGCCTTGTAAAGACTTCAATGGTGACTTTCCTTCCGATTCGAGACGGCGAGGTGAAAATTGAGGAAAGTGGAGGAAATGCGGCTGATGGGAACATTATCTGATGAACACAGCAATGAGGCAATAAAGTGTTGGCTACTCGTAATACAATTTAAAGTTGATGATATTGTCCTCTATGAGCGCCTCGATGACATCCTGCACCGCCGACAACTGAGACGAGGTTGACGTAAAATGGAATGTAAGGAGAGGGAATTGTTGGTATAATGTGACGGCGCAAGGAGGTGCTATTTCAAAGCACACTTTTTGAAATGACTTCAATATATGTCATAACGATCTGTGGTAGCCTTTACTAATGCAGGATGGCTTGTCCAGTGTATAACAAGTAATATCGTTGAACAATAACTATCATCAACAATCATCCTTTGTATAAAGATATCGCCGCGCGAGATTTTTCGTTTATACGCTACTCACCGAAGAAGCTTCGATCCGACTGACAACGAAGACGAGAGCAACAACCGCAACGAGCGACTGTGAGCAATCGACTTGAGTTATCGGCTATGAGGAAGACGAAAACGCATCAAAGGTTAGCCGAATTGAACCTTTTATTACCAACCCTGTGTTACAGACTCAATTGACAAGCAAAATGCTAATTAAAAGAATTGCTTACATGACACAATATCAATATACTGTGCAGATTCCAGCTCTACTTGCTCTACCTGCACTCATTTGAATTCCTTGTATTTATTCGCCACAAAGGACTTCAAACAATTTGCCTGCCGCTTCGACTACTGCTTGAAGACTTCTTTTTTTTTCTATGAATCTCTTAAAATGCTGGTCGAGGCAACTCTCCTTGACAGTTTAGGGATAACTAGCTAGAGCGTCCTTACTTGATTGCGGGAGAGCGCATCGATATACCGGCAGGCCTAAGCATGTCATTCTCCAAGTGAACTATGCATTTAGTGACTTTTATGGTTCGAGTAGGCGTGAATGACTGGCAAATCCCGAAAAATTTTTCGATGCCGAGAACCTCGTATGCTTTGTAGTTGACAAAACAGGTTGCTAATCTAACCCTTTTATGACTGCTTACACTATTTTTAGAACACGCTTGTGGCCTTTTCTGCTATGGACAGCTTTTCACCTGAGTTTTTAGAGTTGTTCGATAGCTTGAGGAACGCAGAATCTAATACTGGGATTGATCGATGGAGAGGCGTCAGTGCGCTATACCACGAAAAAACTGAGCTTCTTTTCGGAGTAGTTACCTTGTTGCTTAAACTTTGCACATGGTTTGTTGGTACTTGTTCAGTATAGTTCAACGATCAGAGACATTTGTCGTTATGAAAAAACAAATATCATCTAGAAGACTGCAAAGTAAAGTTAGTACTACAAAAATTTCCTATACGTTCTGTAAACCGGCATTTTTAAATGGGAAAGTTAGACCTTCTCTAAATGCACGTACACGTTTTGAGCAGCTTGTCAGGCCTAATGCTAGAGAAGCGCCTGTTTCACCCTCAAAACTGTCAGTAGCATAATCCCTCAGTTTCAGTCGTTCCCTTGAGGCTACACTCCTCTATAAAGGAATGGACACCGAATAATGAATATCCGCAGGTCAGGTGAAAACAATCTCTTGGATTGCAGAGACTGGCAGTTGAGCTTGTGGCTGTAAAAATGAATTATACATCTCCATTTAACCGCTTTTTATAGACTTGCGGTGATTTATTACTCGGTGTCGATTCCTTCTTAGATGAGCATAGTCCCAAGGCTCGACTGAACCGGAACTCTGCTACTGAAGAGCCTTGAGGACGAAACAGGCGCTTGTCTCGCATTTAGACCTGATAAGCGGCTCAAAACCTGTTATATCATTATCAGACTATTTTCGCTTTGAGTGAGGTTTATGGAAAAAGCGGTCAAATGGAGAGGTTTTATTGAACACTTGTATTATCGATGTTCCAAAAGTGGAGCATAAAATCAGATGCTCTACTATATAGGACTTGTAGAAGAAACCTGTATGAAAGAGATATTTTGAATACGTTGGTTAGAGTAAGCGCAGAAATAGAGAGCATCAATCATTGTTTAAAGTTCTTTCTTTGAAAAAATGCGTATTTTCTAGTTCATATTTTATGGCTTACTGTTACTGTAAATCTTTTACACAATATATCTATCTAACAGAGGAGCGTGTGGTACAGTTAGAGGTACCTTGCGGCGCACCGTGGTTCCTAGTTCCATCCTGCGCCTAGGGCAAAGCAAACATTCCATCCCTCCGAAGTTTGACGAATTACTACTAGACTTTTCTGGGGGAATGGTAGCGCTGATTTAAGCACATTGGCAGGCCCACCGGTGTGCCATCGTAAAGGTCATATGTGCATTCAATGATTTCAGACGATGATTGATAAAGTCGAATGCATGGCGCATACCTCGGGAATTGATCAACGTTGCGAGCTTTTTATCCTTTATTCATTGCACATGCAGCACTTTAAGTAGTCAGTGGACCAACAACATTTTTCTTTATGGAATCGGCGCTGTTGAGCAATTCGCATCATCGCAAGAGCTTGAACTAATTACAACTAATCGGATTTTTTCTCTCAACGTTCTTTTTTCACCCAGTATTCCTCGCGCGCATTATATCGTCTTGAACACTTACCCGCCGTCGTCAAGGGTGGGTCTTGGGTGACAGCACTTACTTTGACGACTCGCCGGCTATTTTTTCATCTTCCAAATCATACTGTTTTTACATGGTCTCTGTCACTGTCTCCCATATCCAGTATCCGTGGTGAGTGCATTGTTTTCCATGATGTCATCGGCTTCGCCATCAACTCCTCATCGTCAGTGTTCGCCAACAAGTGATCGAACAGGATTTTTCAGAATTTACCTGTTTGGCAATAGAACAAGGTCCTTCCCACGAAGATATGCAGATCTTAACTCTTGAAGGACACTAATATTCGAAAAAATGTGAAAGTTGTCGATGAATTATCGTCCGTACGACGTTGCTCAGCATCATTTTTGACAAAAATCATTGTTTTCTAATTTCTAATCACTGTGTTCACTTCCAATTTATACAAGAATTTCGAAACAAAGGTTTCTTAAGTTTAATTTTGACGATTAATTCCATATTGTCAGGGTTTCTGAGGCATTCTAGTCACTAGGCACAATACTTTCTTCTGATATCTAAATTTTTCTTTTTCAAACAAATTGGGAAAACTAAACCGAACAGCAGGGGATCGTCTCAAAAGCCAGGTCAGCGCACCTTTACTAATTACCGAATAAATAATGGTACAATACACATACAAATCGCGCTTAATATACGCAATTTGAATGATGATGCACCCTGCTTGCATTGAAAATGGTCGTGAAAGGGTTGAACAGCAGCCAAATGCCAATGAGGTCAGAAAACGGCAGAGTTGACTGATGTTCCATCATAACTCACGCCAACCCGTACGCCTTGCAAAAAGTCTATACGGATAAAAGTAAAGTCAATAACAAAAGGCCTGCCAAAAGTAGAAACATTTTGGAAGTCTTCAAACGGATCCATTTTGATATTTTCTCATTGTCAGAGAGGCTTTCGTGCTGAATTTTAATTAGGGATTCCTAGTGACTATGTATTTTGGACAAGATAACCCACTCCTTATGTATTAGTTGATGCGATGAGAAGCCATAAAATACTTAGGAGATTAAGAAAACAAGGGAAATGTCGAATTTCAAAGCGGAGAAGATTTTCACAGTCTGGTCAGAGCGATGTTAGCCTAATGGACAAAATTTTCTGAATTACAGTCATCTTTTCAGTCAATTTCAATAGCGTCAAAGTTCTCAAATACATTTATAGATTGAGGAGGAGGAAGTTAAAGAATTGATTAGCGATACAAGCTATCAAGAAGCAAAGTGCTGGCTTGACCTCTTTGTCCAGCGCTCTCCTGAAATCACTTGGAATATCTTATCTTGACGATCATTGAAATTACAAAGAGATTCGACTCTATCAAATAGACCTTAGAATACGCTGAGGTCTGCGCAGTAGAATGTTATGGAAAGTAATGTAAAATAAGATAGACTGAAAATTTGAGGACTTCATTTGGAGACAGTGATACTTCTAAACAATTCAATGTCGCCTAATCAGCAATGTATTTTTTGGTTCTTTTCAGTTGTAAGGGGTAAGTGAAAAAACTATCTTATTTGCTGGAAAGGAACTTTTCATAAGATTGTCAGTAATTATTCGAAAGCTGAGACTTTAGGCTACACTCCCACGTCGCCGGTTTCAAAAAAAAAAAACCGTTCTTAACGTTTGCTACAGAGGAAATTTCTTGAGCTACAGACGCTCATATTTCTTGCTGAACAGAGCCTGAACTATCTTTTTTGGGCTCATCAGTAATCATACGATAGCGCAATTGTTTTGATTCCAGTGATGTGATTAAATCCTGCAAAGATTGTTTCTCTGAAACGCAGCAGGTAGAATAAGTTGAAATACCATCTGCGATCAAGGGGGTCTTTGGTCAATTCACGTGATCTCCCGTGAGGCGACCACGTCAATGACGAGATGGTCATCGATTTTTCGGACATACGAGCGCGTTCGCTTTAGCAGTTTACGTGGCCGCCTCACGTAAAGGCACGTGAATTGGGTAAAGACTCCCTTGATCGCAGATGGGAATTCAATCATTTTACCTGCTGCGTTTCAGAGAAACGGTGTTCTCACGATATAAGCACAGCATTAGAATCAGAAACAAATACACCATCGAATGATTACGGATAGTCCAAAGAAAGAGCTCGATCCGACGAGAAACATGCACGTTGGCAACAACCGGCGACTGTGGGGCTGTAGCGTGGAGCCTCAGCCTTCGAATGGTCAGCCAACACTCCTGTGGAAGTTCCTCTCCAGTGAATGAGATCTGTTTTCATTGTCCCCTTATAACTGAATAGTACCCATTTTCCTTATTTCAAAATCTTACTGGCCTGAAGTTAGCAATACGAATATAAGACAGAGCTCAAATAGCTACCTGCTTTGTTACAGTGCGTCTAGACTTTGGCGTGCATAGTCCAAAAGATCTGTCTTCAAGGCGCGCAAGCAGACAACTCCGGCCTAGATCTGCATTTGCCGATAGATCTAGCCAATAAAAGCATGACTTTGATAGTTCTCTTTGAAGTTTTCGATGACTAGTAGACAGAGCTTGTATTCGCTTGAGCCGATCGGAGTGGTTTAGACCTTATAGAGTAATCCGATGGCGTGAGTCTGGATACACAGGGACAGTATCTCAGGTTTGGGCTTACGTGGGCCGATAGCTTTGGTTTGGCTATGCGTAGGCTTATTATCCGTCTGTTCTCGAAAACGATAGCCAACGCAATAAGCGATGAGAATGCACATTATGAAAATTGCAAATAAACGACTCTCACTTGACTTGAGGGGAAAGAGGAGGAGGTATAAAAAGGCATAAATAGTTTATCAAAGCATACGAATAGTCTGACAAAACATACGACCAGGCTCTAGAAAAGACGAAGTTGTCGACACGTCAGTCATCAAAATTTTCCTGTTACTATTACCAATCGCGTGTCGGCTGAATAAAGATGTCTTTAGGCTTCCCCGTTTACATTCGATGCTGCAATGGTTTGCTACAAACTCGGCGGCAAAAATTGCTTATCATAGATTTTGCTGGAGAAAATGGAAGCAGCTCATTAAGTACTCCAACAAAAATAGATTTTTTGAATGTCTAAGTTTTGAAAATGACTGCTCTCTTGTATTATTGCAGCTTTCCTTTGACATTTGTTGAGATTTTCCGTCAAACTCCTCTAAAATCTTCGAGTTCCAAAAGGGTATACTACTATCTACAGTGCAGAAGGAGTCAAGAATTATATCTCAAAGCCCAAGTGTTTGAGAAAGCACTTAACACATTTGGTACGACGCTAAATGAACGTGGCAAGAGATGGTGCAGAATTCTAATGCGTTCTTCATGCTTTGAGCTCAACGACGAAGGTCCAAAACGCCTTTCAGAACAAAGGCTAGTTTCGATCTAATTAGTGCACTCTTTTGCGTGTAAAATAGGGTAAGAACCATCTCAGCACCGATGTATTTGCGTAGTGATTCTTAATATTTATTCTATAGCCCTCTGCCTCACAACACGCAAATGGAATTCCATTAGATTCACGAGGACGAGAGAACTCTTTTCGGCAACTCTTCTTACGAATTTTAAGGTAAATGGCTTTCTCTGACTCAATAAGTGTAAGAGTGCTTGCCTGACTGACAAAGTTCAACATGAGGAAAAAATTATGCCGCAGAAAGTACAGTCGTTGAGAAAATCCCTTGTAATGAATAAATCAGTATGATTACCAATTGCAGGTTAGACTGTTCTTTATCACCACAAGGAAAAAAAATTCCTCTCCAGCAAAACCGCACGAATCTATAGGAAATATGACATCTCAACACTGTAGTGCAGTTTAGAACAAAGCGAAGCAAACTACCCATAACAACATTTTTTCTAAGAATAGTGCAAAAAAGGTCGTATACCTTAAAAAGGGACATTTTTCCTATTCCATATGCAAGCAGAATACACTGAGTAGCACCAACATATGAAAGAGGACTATTTAAGCTTTGTTAGCGTTTTTGCGAAGTACTCGATAATCAATGGATTACTTGGTGACGTGGGCGATAACTGTTCCAAGGAAAGATTTATGGACCATTTCACGTGATACCCAAAGGTATTCTTTTTATTTAAATGCTAAATAATACACCAATGAAATTTAAGAAGATTGCAAATACGCTACTTAGTATTACCAAACATACGGAGAGGAATTACAATGACGAGAGCATAATGGGCAAAACGGGTGCCGCGCGCTAATGAGGGTGAGATAGTGTGATACGGCGATGGGGCTGTCCCGACTACCGTCATCAACAAAGTTGGTGGGTCCACGGCTTCCCATACGCATTCAAATGATGGATGAGCTTACCCACTTTCTCAACTGCTTGCTGTCTGAGATATCTCGGTTATGAGGAATTTAGGATAACGCGTTTGCAGAAAAGCGATGAAGCGATCATTCTGTTTGAACGTCATGCTGCCACGAAGTTGCTTTCAACATTTGGACTTCTGCTTAGTACTTCTTAAAGATACAAACTGCTTCGTATGTTATGTAAAATACGAAAGTCCTTACCTAATTCAGCATATAGCGGAATCAGGATACAGTGCTGCTTGCATAACTTCAGGTGAAATTTGATTCTTACAGAAAAATTTCCTACCCTAACTTCTCATCAGGCAGCGTCTTATGACAGCGTTCATTACCCACAGTCGTCTGCTTGAGTAAAACAATATTCCTCCGCTTGTTGTGACGATTAAAAGTCGTCAATGTTTAGAATTTCGTTCTCGCCAGACGCCTCGTAATAAACCTTATGCGGAAAGCGCCTCATATGCCTTGGATATTGATAAAAAAGCGAGGATAAACAAAAAAGGGATTTGACAGCGACAGATGTAATGGAAAGCGAGTAGTGAATTGCTTAATGGCAACCACTGTACTGTTAGTGAACTTAGTGCATGCAAAGGCCAAGTGTTTTTCTAGATAAACTACCCTTCACCTCTCCACTTTACTAAAAATGTGTACATCAGTACTCGAAGCGTCAATAATTTTCACCCAAAATGCCGGCTGTATTCGAGAAGTAATTTTGCACGATATTTGAAGCGAAAAGAATGTGATTCTCAATGAAAATCTAAAAGAGAAACCTCGTCCATTGCAAAGGAACACATCATCATTCATGTCGACGTTGTAAGAAAACTGGACAATTGCACTCTCACCGATGAGATCAGTTTTTGTATTCCTTCAATGACATTCATATAAGCGTAACGAAAGTGAATCAACGGATGACTGGAAACTTGGGTTCTTCTGATATAATAATTGATAGTCTTGTTGCATCTAGTGGTTTGGCAAGTGATTCATTTTTGCAGACACCAATGCACACTTCAATATAAACTTTGTAACAAATTTAACTGCTTGGAAGTGTGCTGCATACATAAACACCCTGATTCCATCCCGTTCCAGGCGAACAAACCCTTTATTTATTCAGGCTCAAAAGAATTCTGGAATAACTGCACAAAGGTGCTCAAAAATTTTTACACAAAAAGAGCACTAGCTCTCCTGAATAGGTAAGCTCTTTCAGACAGCTGTGTCTGTAACATTTTCTCTCTGGAGAGGTTTTTTGGCCTTTTACAGAGACAAACAGTGACTTAGCTCGTATTATTGTACGGCACTTATCTATTGCATTTCACACGTCCTCGAAATTTGTTCACTATCATCCATAGAGGCAAAAGGTATACGTGGTATTTGTCTACAAAAAATCGGCCCCAAGCTAGATAGGCTTATGATGGAAGGGGTCACTCTTCTTTGTAGAAGGAAAGAATAAGCAATCACGAAAGCGAAGGAACAAATCGGAACTTAGTGTGGACCAAACATTTTTCACAAATCACTCTTGGAAGATGAACCGCAAAATAATGGATAGTAAAGGAAAATAGTCAAATGATGATTCAAAGAGACTGGAATGCTTGTGATGTAAGATCTGCAAGTTCGTTAATAATCAAACGAAGGTAGAGAATAAAAATTTAGTTGATTTCAGCAGCCCAATGAAGTCCAGTTTTCCTCTGTTGTGGCAAAGCAGCTAGCAGGCTCTGTGTGATTGCAAAACTGGGGAGGGAGCACCATGCGTTTCTTATATGAGACACTTGCTTTTGCTTTTATAAGAGGATACGACGACTTGCTCGTCAAGAGGAGTGATGCAAGATAGTTTATTCGGAGCTTAATGAGCTCTCTTAGAGTGAGGCTTAAGCGCATTTATTGATAATGGCAACGAGCTTTTAGTTTCAAAACTGCTTTTTTACCCAAAATCAGTTCAAACATATCCATTCACATATGCATAAATACGATTATATGGCGCTTGGATTGTAAATAAATTGAAGATCACATACAAATGACATGTCCTCAATCCAGTGCTCCACGGTGTCACCAAGTGTTCAAAAATCAAACTTGGTAGGCCTTCCGTCTACCTCTTGGTAATGAGTTAAAGAGCATCGCCACTAAATCGAATCAATCTCCTTTCCTTGGAGCAGGTTAATGTCTTAAAATAGGAAAGGCGTATAAGATTCGAGTCAACGAATCAGCTGCTTTACGCAGTTTTTTCTTCATGATGGTGAAATCTCTAAGCAATAAAATTCATTATATTTTCACGGCATTTCAATCTAATGACAATATGACATGTTTTGAGCTGATAGGTCTAATGGTATACAGGCGTCTGTTACGTCCTATTGGAACTCATCAGTATCACCCTCCTTCGGTTCAGCCGATCCCCTGAGGTAGAATAATCCTCTCAAGGAATCGACGCCGAGTAAAAATTATATCCTTATAAGATTATTTCATTTTGAGCGGTTCTATAAAAAAGCAGTCGATAGAAGAGGTTTAATTCTTTATAGCAGCTACGTACTCGGCTGCCGGTCACCACAATGTCAGGTATACATTACCTGACTGAAGTGATTGTTACTGGGCGTCGATTCCTTTGAGGATTTTTACCTCAGGGGATCGGCTGGACCGAAGGAGGGTGATACTGATGAGTCCCAATAGGACGAAACAGGCGTCTGTATACCACTAGACCTATCAGATCAAAACATGCCATATCCTTATCAGATTATTTCATTTTGAGCGTGTCTATGAAAAAGCAGCCGACAGAAGAGGTATTTTGATCTTTGATGTGTGTAAATTATTGCCATTGAGCAAAATCTATCTGACAAAAAAGTTTTTTTTCGACAGGATCGCCAATTACGGTCTTCTGAGTAGATTGTGCGAGTTTTAGCTACTGGCATAACGCTACGAGTCAAAGAAAATGGAAAAGTCTTGAGAAAACATCAGTAATGTCGCGATCTTCGAAATTCCTATCGCATTCGTTTTCGCAGAGGTTGACAGCCATTGTAACTATATGAATTTTGAAATACTAGTCAATTCAATCGTCGTAACAATTGTCCAAAGTGTGCTACGTGGTCACCGTCAGTAGAAATGGTTTCGAACCCCACGTTGTTGTTAACGCCAAAACCATATGGTTCAGCATCCCAAACATTCACCAAATGCTTTTTGAAGAGTCTTACACGGCTGAAATTTGAACAGTGATGCTTTTTATTCAAATAGGTCATCGCTAAAACTCATATTGTCACGAGAACAATCCCATTCATTTTCTGCCCTGCAATCCGTTTCAACGGAGGCGGCCTGATTCCCGGTGAGTTTAGCTGTAAGTCGTGGATCTCTCATCTTCTTTCTCATAGTTATGTGGAATGTCGGTTGGGTCTAGTGTTGCGTGGAATTCAAGGATTGCGGTACTGAGGCGTCTTCTGTTATTCACAACAGCAAAACATCGGCGTTATGAATCGGAGAAAGGCTTATTTATTGCCTTGTGACTGTCACTTTTCAACGATGATAGTGATTCTTCAGACTATTCGAGTCATACTGGCTACGACGATGACGCAGAAATCGAATCCTCTTGACACTTTCTAGTGTAGAAAAAAATCCGCTATCGAAAATAGCAGGCAAGCGAAAATGTCTTTGAGATGAGAACAATATATAGAATTTGCTCTGTGCGTTAATACTCTGAAAAAATGATTATCTACTTTCTTCAAAATTCTATATTCAAAATAGGTCAAAACAGACCATTGGTCAATCGTTTTCCAATGATAGCCCCATTAACGCAAGTCAATTACTTCTTATTTTCAAAGCAAAGATAGACAACTAAAGTTTCTGAAGTCGTAAAGCATTTGCCCACGCAGATCATATTGTAGGGCCAGCCTTTTACTCCAGAATCAAAAAGGATAAAACTACTTATTCATTTCAAACAACTTGATGTCAAATTGGTGGCGATATAATAGAAAGTCTTTCACAAGTCTTCCTTTAATTCAGACCTGATCTGCTATAATCATCAATATGAGGAAAATGGCATGAGCAAAAGGCACCGTCGTAATACCGAGGGTAGCGAATCCATCTCAAGTATCGAACCACTGTAGCCGTAAATCCATATCGATGCTTTTAATGAAGTCTTTCAACCAAAAAAGAGAAGTACTATAAAAGAAAAATCCATAATAAACACTACCACGAGTGACGAAACAACGTAGTAAGAAGAAACCTCGCAAACATTACAAGATGTAGGAAAATTTTGGACACGAAAATATGCTGTATTCGTGCAAGCATTAGGCCGTGAAACTTCATTTTTCACAAAACAACTCAAGAGCTTGCATAATACAAAGTGTCGACACATCCCTACTTAACTGACAGTAGGAGGTCTCTCATGCACTTCTTTCAGGAGGTTAGTCGTGAGTCTACACTGCTCGCTCTTGGATATCAGATTCAAAACCACGCGTGCCCAAAGCGCTACAATCTAATTTCCTTGAACCAAACTGGGGAGATCGAGCTTCTGCTGCATGAAATTTATTTTTCTGTAAGCACAAGCAAGGATCATGGAAGCTATTTACAGTCGTATCATACATACAATGTTTACGTATATGTGGCAGACACCAAACTTTGCATCATCTGTTCGTAACTTGCTCTAAACGGAATAAAATCCAACGGATTTTATGTGTTACATCGTCCCCTAGTGCTCAATTTAGTTGCTGCGTAGGGTTTACGCTACCGTTAGGAGAATTCGAGTTCTGAGACAACAAAACTACCTTTTGGTGCAAAAGGACCATTGAAGATCTATTGCAAAGACCACAGAATGCCCCCCGCAAACTTTCACTATTCCAAGAAAAGTTTGCGCTCAATCAGTATTTAGTATTCACTGAAAAGAGAAGATTATTGAGGTGACAGCCAAATTCGTCTTACCATGAAAACGCTTACAGAGCAGAGTTTCAACATAACAAATTATAAGTGCAGGGAGCAAAACGGCTTCAGAATGTGGACTATCTACATATTTCAGTGCTTGAGTATCACTATAAGCTACCTGAAAACCCGCCCGTGGCTAAGTGTTTTTTGGATCCCTTGAACAATGAAAATTCACGATCATGTCCAATGTTAGACAGAATGAAATATTGGCTTCAATGGTACATGTTCATTTGGCATAAGGATTGACGGGATTTTAGATGACGCTGTGATTTTTTTTTCTGAGCACAAGCCACAGAATTACTTGAAAAAGTGAAGTATCAAAGAAAACCGAAATTTGTTACATCAGTACAGAGCTTTATATCTCGCTCTTAGGTACAAACGCAACAGTGTTATGGTACATGGTAGAACACATGTTTCAACCTGTGATAAGGAAATCTCAAAAAGTGTTCAAATGCTTGAGGATTTCAAGAACTTTTCGATGATACATGGTGAAGGTGATAATCAAAGGAAATCTAAAGTTGTAGCAGCATTTTTGTTGTGTGCAAAGATCCATCAAAAAGTTTTGAAGTTCCTTAGCTAAAAGAAAAAAACCGTACGTCCCGATATAGTGACAAGATTCTTTAGTCTCAACGTAGAAAAAATCAGAAACAAAACACGCACATTGTAAGAATCTTTTCAAAGACTTCTAGATATTTGTGGTAGCCAGAGCGATTCGTAAATCGAATCGTAAAAAAGCGAGTGGAAAACTACATGGCTTCAGGAAGAGGTCTGTTCAAAATTATTAGAATTGTAAAGTGGAATAAAAGCGAATTAGCTGAATTCTAGAAAAGGTAAATAAATTTCCAGCTATTCATAGAAAGAGTGGGGCCACTTTTCGTTGAGGACCGTACACCATGTCGAGTGACTCACGAACTCACGCCACTACTCAATTGTGAACTCTTGACTGAATGCAACAAGGATGATAGCGCAAATGGGAACCCAGGGAAACGTGATCACTGTTTGTGAATAGCGATGATCCGACTTATTTTAAAGTGCACTAAAACTTCTCAGAAAAAACTCATTAGTGAGATTGATGTTTTTATACCCAAACAACTAATTTAATCTTTCTCGTGAATAGAAAATGACAACTGCAGGAAAAAGTGGATTTAAGCCAGATGCATAGGTTAGAAAAATCGATAGATAGAAGGTTTCAGCTCTCCTTCTCTTATTATCCTCTATTTCCTTCTAAAAAAACGTATTAAGCGAAGGGTTGTGATAAAACGATTGAGATAAAATTGCACCCGCAACCACAATGTGTGAAGAGTTTGCTTTCATCACACTGTCAAATTCATTATAATTATATCAATAAAGAGTAGATCCAAAGTAATCACTGCCTCAATGAAATATGGGTAATCTTGAATGCTAGTGTTATCGGTAGTGATCTAGAGCCAAAAAGGATCGCCGAGACCGAGACAGAGTTGCGCGTTCGTAATTCTTATACAGAAGCTCGGCTAGTGTTAAACTATGCAAGTAATCGTCCGCTCACGCCTGAGCAGAAGTCCTTGAAGTGTGACGACTGACTGTATGTGCTGGGAAAGAACATGGCACCCCGTATGGCCATCTCGAAACTGCGAGGAAAAAACTACCCAATGAACATCTGGCGATCCATTGGAAAATCTGCAAGTTTGAACTATTAAACTGCTAATGAGTTGTAGCTGTAAGTGACAACATAGACTACGAAAAGTTTGCTGAACAGTTTTTTCAGTTTAGCAATTTTCCATCATTTCAATAGGAACTTATCAACAATGATTTCACATTCTTTTGGCCATGGCATAGCAGTGATGATAGAACGATATCATTATGAGGCGAGTAAGGCTGAGAAGAATGCTTTGAATTTATTCTAACATTGGATTTTGGAAAATAAGAATGCAGGAGCCACTAGCCGATTTAATATGATGGAAACTCAAAGACTGCAATACATAAATGCATTTTACGTGAAAATAATGATCATTTTCAACCTCAAACCAGGATATCTTGAACTTTTTGTTGAATCGTAAGAGAAATCAATGAAAATTTATGGATTACTAACGAATCTCACAAGTTATCTTATTGAAAAAGTGATTTTGTGACTTTGTTGAGCCTATGCCATATATATCATTTCCTTTTTTGCATCCGGTCTATAACACTGAACACCAAGGCAACTGGTCAGGCAGAATTTCTTCCAGCAGAACATGCTACGTTCAGCATTGTATCGCTGTGTTATTTGCGTCACGCTTGCATGCGGAACTTCAAAAGCTCAAGTTTCGCTCCCGTCAAGCACTCTTCTGTATACACTTTTCATCTCTTCAAATTTTTCGGCGATCAAGAAAAGTTTCCTTGGTTGTGGATTGAGCAGCGCCGTTTGGAGTGTTGAGTCTGCCACGGAATACGTGCCTCCGCGAAGTCGTTATGCCAACCATTAGTAAAACGTTTTTTAGTCCCGACGTTACTTAAGATGTTTCAGATGTTCAAGAAGTCGTTTGGTTTGAGAAACACCCATTTCAGAAACGATTTCATCGGCACTTTACTGCGGATTGTCTATGATGCGCATTCGCCATCACTTCATCGAATCACACTGCTAGCCGAAAAGGGTTTCGTTGGTCCGGAACAATAAGAACAGGCTCCTATTTGACCAGCTTCAGTAGGAATTTATAGTATTTTGTGCTCAATTTTGAAAAAACCCCTATTTACTAATGTGAGCTTCCTTTTCGAAACAACATTAATAGATTATCAGAAAGGATGAAATGTTTCACTTTTATTGATAAGTGAGGGAATGAATTATAGATTCGACTCCATTCTTAGCACTATCGAGGTCACTGAATTCACATTTGGTCTATAAAATGTAATGGTCTGTGGATGGGTTAAGCCACTATTTTATCCTTTCAGTTAAGTCTGGTACGAATATTTCGCGAGGAATGGAAGCATGATGAACTCAGGGTGTGAGATCGAAGCGATGATCGTCTATGCATTATTACGGAGTACATACTGACCACTGCATTGCACATGATGATAGCAATAATCATAACTACGAAATCTTGGACAAAAAATCCACTGAAAAAATAAGTCTAGCAGCTGATCATAACCTATTAAAAGTTATCTCACAATTATTACTTGAGTCAACATGTCATGTGGTCTGTTCACGAGCTCCTGTACAGCTCGATACACGTGTTTCGACCTTGACAGTCTCGTCACTCGAGCAGAACCCTTCTTCTTCAGCCAATCCTCTCAGGAGTCCCTACTCTCCCTGTAACGAAGTATGTGACGACTAGCGATTTACACAACCGCTCTTAAGTGAAAAAATCACAAGATGGGCAATTTTCGACACTCGATTGCTCTCGGCTGGTATTTTTGTAACAAAATACCTTCTATTTCGAATGTTTTATTGAGACCATAGCAAGCTATAGACGAAGGGTTCTGCCCGATTGACGAGAGTGTCAAAGTTGAAACACGTGCATCGGCTTGTACAAGAGCCCATTAACAGGCCACATGACATGTTGGCTCAAATATTGCTTTTGAGATATATCAAAATTTGATTGATAGTCGTAACGCTAGCTAAATAATCATTCTTATCAGTCTCCTGGGAGCTGAAAATATAGAAAGAACTGGTAATTATTCATGGCGGGATTGAGTTAAGTCGCTTCAAAAGTATTAATTCCGATTAATCAGCTAACTGCAAGATACTGCGGTATTTGTAGGCCGATTTATTGCTGAAAACATAACATTTATTCTATGTAAAGCGATTCATAACAGACTTTCGCTTTATTCAGTCATCTTTTTACATGACCCACTTTTTTTTCTAGATATACCACTATTTTATAATACGCAGAATAGGACATGCATCGAACAAAGCCACGGTTATTACCAGTTAATTTACTACCTACGTATTGACACAGTGTTATTCTCTTTCTAAAGGATTTTCTAAACTTTCAAATATGCTAGAAGAACTCTCTGAGAACGTCAAGAAAGTTGGACCAGATGTTCACCAGATGCAACGAATTTGACACAGAACATAAGTGATCAAGCAGATTTATAGCCGTGCAGCATAACGAATTGTCACATATTTTTTCAGATCATCTGTAACAAGGGAATAGGGACAGACTGAGAAAAAAGTTAATGGAGTGGGAGAGAGATAAGTGAGTGAGACAGAAAAGGAGAGCAATAGAAACACGGAGAATGAAGGAAGATATAGAGGGCAAAGGAGACAGTATAGAGGTTTCCTGCAAGGATTGCGAGTTTTTGATACAAAGTACATACAGAAATACAGTATCGACTTCGAGATATAAGTGCATGAAAAGTTTCAAAAAAAATTACTGGAAATTAGAGCTAGCATTGTATTAAGGTTTCTTGGGAACAATACTCAGAATCTGAGAGCCAAGCATTTCATTGCGTCAACTTATTACAGAAAACTTATATTATTTTTAGCTGTTCAAACTTGAAACAGCCAAGTCGAGGGCTCTTTTTTGCATTTTACGTTATGTCGTGAATCTTCAATCATCGCGATGAAGAACGGCTCACCACTTGCGCTCAACTAATAATGACCTTTGTCGCCCATTATGCTAAGGACTAGGATGATCCCATCTAGCCATAGTAAATCATCTTTGAGTCTACGAGACGTTTTTAAGATTAGAGAGATCGATGTCGAAGATATGCCCGGTTTTTTGTAAGTTTTCAAAATGAACTAACCTCTATCTCGTTCTCGAGACGAAATCTTTTGCTGTTTTCTCAAGATTTGTGCAAGAAGATAGCGTGAAACTGTGCCAGCCTAGCCAATTACCATTTTAGTATCTTTTTCCTAATAAACAGTGTTGAATGTAAATATAATAAAACTTCATCACTTCTTGAAATGTGAACAAGAAAAAAAAAGGTGGTCCATTAATTATGCAATAGGTTAACTCTCCGAAAAGTTGATTTTATCTGAGAAGAGCAACTCAGAAAGTTGTGAGAAAGCATCATAGGATTTATACTAGAATGTTGAATTGCTTTAGGAGCTATAGTGTGGCTTTGTGATATTCCACCTTATGATTTATTGTGGAAAAGTTGGCTGCAACATATAAACGTAGAAGTTTCGACAAGATAATGTTGTTCATAAATGAGAGTCTGAGCATGAACACAAGTGCAGTGGTAAGGAAAACCGATTGTTGCATCAAACAAAAAAAAAACGTCTGGATGGTGTGTGATGTGAAATATTTCAAAGAACAGTGAAGGTGTTTTTTTTCAGCCAAAATATTCCTCGATCCCCACCTCCAGCCGGTCACTCGGCCAGTTCGTTCCGGCCAATGGAGCGCTACTATTCATAGAAGTGGCATGTCGTCTACGGTGATCAGGTTCCCCTCGTAAGTGTTCCGGCTCTTCTCACTAAGAACCATAAAGAGTTGTTTGAATCGTAGCAAAAAAACAAGCCGAAAAACGTTCTCGACTATGTTCAATAAAAAAATTGGGAAATTACTATGAAAATCTCCAAATCCTACTTCGCCAATGGGGCACTCTTGGTTGGGAACATGAATTTCCTGTACCTATAAGAAATTTGATTCATTTTAATCTATATAGTTTGTCATTTCTAGCGCTCCAGTTTATCATTAGCCATATGCAAAAGTAACTGCGGTCTACGCTTCGTTGAAATTTGGCGTTTGATATTGGAAACGCGTTGAAAATCGAAATTACTGCAAAACCTGGATGCAAAATCACATTTACCTCTGCATCAATCTAATACTGCTATTCTTGACTTGGTCAGTTGAATTGAATCGTGTAGTTTTTCATTCTTGCATTCTGCTCAGCGATGTGAGGCATGTGATCAAACACTCAAGCGATGTAGAAAATAAGGTAGGTTTCTAAGTTTTCAAAGTATTAGCATGGGACTTCTAATAGGATGTATGACTTGCAAATTTTTTCAAATTTCGCCGGTTAATTTGACCTCTAGCGCGAAATTTTTTTCGCAGTTTTGCGAAAATGAAACAAACATAAGGGAAAAGATATGAAATGAAAAGTTCAATAACAGGATCTACCAGTATATAAAAATAGCGCCTCTGTCCTATCAGTCAAGTGTTTAGTGTGAATTCGCGAAAGGAAAATGAGTATTTTGATTTATCCAGAGTGCGATTGAAGCAACAAGCACGGATGAAACGGAGCGATTCATGGATAACAAAAATTGACTTTTCATTGAACCTCAAAGAATGCTTCCGTCCAAGTAGTAATTTCAGCACAATCTGTAGTGATTACTATATCGGATATCATGTCCAAGGAATAAAGATAAATAGCAGATCGCATAGTTCAAACAAATTGATTCCACGCATCAGCTTTTGACACGTGTCACAGATGAATGAATACGTTAGAGACACCACGTTTCAATCAGTAGATGATCATTGAAAGAGCATGCGATACAGATGGCTTTAATTAAGCCACGTGTCCCATAAACCGTGCACATTTTTCGTACAGTTTACCTATCCCATTTATAGGTACCCATATCCTATCACATCAATTTGAAACTTTCATCAAAACAGACGTGTCTGGAACTAACCGATACCGAAAAGATTGAGTGATGGGGCAGTCTAGAGAGGGATCGAAGCAGGAACCGCCAACAATCTGTATATTGCATTGCATCGCTAACCACCATCGTTCTTCATCTGCTCTATTACAAGTAACGTATTATAAATCATAACCCAGCCTCATAATGCCAAAAATACCACGCTAAAAGGAAAAAAAAAACAAAACATTTGTAGTATTTGCTGTCTGTATGTCAAGTTTCTTTCGCAAAGGATTCCCACTAGTTTTTTTTTAAAAAACCTACGCAGCCAAACATTGTTCGGAGTTCACCCTATGTTGCTTTCATATGAAAACGTCGATTAGACAGCGTTTGCATCATTATTTTTACTCTGATACGTCGATACGCTCAACATCGACTGAAGAGTAAGCCGTACTATTCGTCATGGATCTCGACAATGTTCCTCTCTCTCGATGCAAGATCAACTTCCACTTGACCAGTGCTTTCAGCTTATCTGCAATATTATTGACCTGATACTATTATTAAGAGATAAATCGTCTTCCTGATGTGCTCTGTTGAATCAAAAAAGGTTTCTTTGTTCGCTTAGTCTCCCATTTGCTCTTCAGTAATAAACGAATAATGAACATCGATTCATTAATTGAAAGTAGAATCATTTTATAGAAGCGTGTATTTTTTTGCAGAATGTGCTGTAATATCTAATAATCAGCAAATTTAGTGACCCTCAGTTATCGTACGAGTCTTGGCTTTTCTTCCAATAAATCCTCCGCCTTATTATTGTTATCTACGGAAGTGGTTTGTGTTCATGTATGCGTTTCTTTTTTGGTTTTATCGTCTTTTTTATTTTCGTTTTTCCTTTTTCTTGGTTTTGGTGTTTTTTTTCTTTTCTTCTAGATTTTTTTTGTTATCGACATTTTGGTTGTTTTATTGTTTTTGTGTTCTTTTTCTTCGTCGCTTGTGTTGGTGGGTGGTTTGGCTACAAATTGAGGCTCTGTTATCCCCCTTTGTCTCCCTCCTACCCCAATCCCTCCCAGAATCAGAGTCTTGCCCAATGAGTCAACTCTTTGTGTGAGGGGCCAGCATATGTCCCTTTAAAGTCCTAATTATATGTTGTGTCACCAAGTTTGGGGTCCCATATTAGAAACAGAAAAAACATTCTCCTTTCTGTGTTTAGATGAGTTGTATGGTTTAAAGTCGTTAACTCAATGGTCAGGTTAATATTGAACAGCAAATTAGGCAGATTA
>JAHQIW010006258.1:0-67783 GCA_019055375.1 Parelaphostrongylus tenuis
TGACAGATTCCTGTCCAGCGTCGAATAATTGTCGCAGTCTAACATATGAGTATCCTTTTTTAGGAAGGCTTTTTTTACAGCGCTATAGCAGAGAACATAGATTTCATTTTCACACAGGCGTTTTCGCAGGATTGGACTCATTTTCAGAATATCAGTGACCATTTGATAAAGTCTTTTTTAGCAGTTCTAGCAGTGTGCTTGCTTCTGGAAAGAACGTTTTATGTACTGTAACAGGGAAATCGAGATTGAACTTCAAACAAGCCGCGTATTGCTTGTCGGCTATGGTGTGTGTGAATGTCTGTAGATCAAAAGTCGCGATCGACAGACATGCAGGCGCGATGTGGAATGCGATTTTGTCATCAAATTTAGAATTATTCTCCTTTCTGACAAAAAAAGTTGAGTAAAACACATGACTGTGATAAGCAAGATTTCCTTCACACATTCATTTGCTTTTCACGCATAGCTTAAGCTTAGTGGAGGGTTTCATAGCAAAGTAAGTGAAAATAAAATGTTTCAGCTCAAGAAAGGATAGAACAAAGTTTGCCTTCCGCTACTTTAATACGCAAAACCTGAAAATTTTCACAAACGGAGAAAAAAATATGAATAATTGACGAAAATTTTGCAGTAACGCGTGACGTGTGTGAAGCACAATTTCATATTCCCTAATACAGCACTGTTAAAAAGGCGCTTCTAAAAACCAAGTACTTTTCTAAAACCATCGAGATTACCGCTATCGAAAGATTGGTAGTAGTCTAGGAAAAGTGCTTTGTCCTGCGAAAAATGCGTACAATAATGAGCGATGGCGCGCAACGCGTGTCATACATCATATTAATAAGTTGAGGAAAAAGTTCCTCAACACATGTTGAAAATTCAAAGTTTATACACAAATTCAATTGAAAACAACAACTATCATTTTCAGAATAAAGACCATCATTGTCCCGTGATCTTCTGCCAACGATTTACAAGGTCTCCGGATCTGTTCGAAATACAATTGATTGGCCTTTGATTCAAAAGAACTCCTTACATGCTTCTTCAACTTGGTCAAATGTCTCGAATAGGCGTCCATTCAGGAATGATCCACTAAGCGGAAAGACCATAATCGGTTTGCAGGCTGGGTACGGCAAGATCTCTCCTTCCAGGTCATCAAACTATTCCTTGGACTTCTTTGCAGTGTGAAGTTTGGCATTGTTTTGCTGGAACAGCATGCACTTTCGACAAAGCAGTGTCGGGTACTTTTCCTTCGATCGTGGACTCGGTTCAGCTGCTCGCACTAAAATTCGGCATCGCGATTCTGAACAAGTCTGAAATACAAGACACCCTCGAAACTCCTCCAAATGCAGATCGTCAGCTCTTGCCAAACGTATTTTAACTTGCAATAGATGGCGAGCTTGGCCTTTTGGAATTCAACGTCTATAACTAACGTTGCTGTGGGAGTTTCTTAAGGAAACATTTCTGAAATATTCCCATGAATTTACAATAACCGATACTGCGTGTAACAAACATAAAGTCTATTTTTGAGGGTTCTGAGAAACTTTCTCCTCAACATAGCGTTTTTCCCTACGGAGCTACAAGAAAGCTTTCTTAAGAAGCAAGTATTCTTCTCAAATCTAGAAAATTTACGCTATTTAATACTCAGTAATTGTTTGGGGGTAGAGTTTTGGCTCAGTTGAAATATAAGCGCGTTAATGAGCGGTGCGTACAAATTATTATTCAATCTTCATTGCTACAACGCTGTAAGGAGATCTTCTTGAAAACAGTTAATATTTTGGATTCCTAGAGATTTGATTTTTGGTATGATTACTAGTAGACTGCTGAAAAGTTTTTTGACCAGCAAAGGAAGCCTCTTCAAAATTGCTTGCCTGGTAACTGGAAAGTGCTGAATTCAGGAAATAAAACGAATAAATAACGAGAATAGCACCCTTTCAAGGGGATTTTGAGATCATTGCGCGCACCTTTGTTCAAACGACCACAATAATGAGCGCCCGTGTGTGAAACTCGATATTATTTTTGCCCCACACCGCTGTGAGAGGTTTCTCAAAAAAATGAAAAAGCGGAAACGGCTTTGTCCTGCAAGGAATAAGAACGAGTACAGACAGTGCAACTGGACCGCATTTTCTGAATCCACGTTTAGACAATGGGTATTGGAGTGATTGTTTTGACGACTCTCGTTCTTGTGAAATTGCGGGCTATTCGCCGCAAACCTCAGCCACAAGGATTTGCCAGCTGTGGAGTTAAATTCAAACAGGTAGTTTGTAAGCATTTCTACTACCAAGGTTTGCGTACTGATTAGTAAAATGCAGGCCAATCGTATCAGCGTTGGATTCCTTCTTATCTCATTGATATTTGTTACGCTTCCAAGCGTTGGTGTTGGACTGGTTGAAATGAACGGCATTTCTGTTTTCAAAGCCGTTGGTTCTTTCTACATGTTAGGATCACTATGTGAAGGTGGTTTAATATGTGATTTTGAATGGTGTTATTATGTCATTGAAATACGTTCCATAATTTCTTTCTTTTTCAGGTATATTTACCAGTGCTCTACTCCTCGCTCTTAACAACGAAATGAAAGTGATGGCAACAGAGTACATCACTAGTAAAGCCGGGTCCCGCGTGGTTTCTTTCCACAGCTAAAGTTTTCAGAATTATTGGAAAGTAGCCTTGCATAATTTCATGAACACTGTCTGTGCATAAATTCTAAGACGGAATGTTAATTTTGACCTAGAGTTTGAATGAACCGAGTTTGATTCATACACGAATGATACAATAGCGCCGGGGAGTAATCATATCGGAAATGCACAAGCATGAGGTGGATGATTTGGAGAAGTGTCGTTTC
This sequence comes from Parelaphostrongylus tenuis, assembly GCA_019055375.1. Classification (NCBI taxonomy): domain Eukaryota; kingdom Metazoa; phylum Nematoda; class Chromadorea; order Rhabditida; family Metastrongylidae; genus Parelaphostrongylus; species Parelaphostrongylus tenuis. The sequence continues at coordinate 2,831 of JAHQIW010006258.1, forward strand.
ATGATATAGTATCTCTACGAGATAAAGAATGAATGAAGTAATGTTTTCTTTTTGATCGCCGGCGCTTGTACCTGTTGTGACTTTGGGACCTCAACTGATCATCTATTGCTCAATCAGGAAATATGATGATTGATAAAATAATCTAGTGTGTTTGTGTAGGATCAATGTCAGAAAAAAAAGTTACGAGAAAAATCATAAAAATAGTATCAAGTGATTGCATCGTGAGTACATGCTTGTTCATTTACGTCGATAAATGCTCTTGATGTTTCAATGTTTATATCTTTCGTTTCAAGTGTTTCTTAAGACCACGCTCAAATTTCGACATAGCTCGTAATTATTATTTAAGCCAGCATGTCATGTGTTCTGTCAAATGGGCTGACATATAGAGCCGATACACGTGTTTCGACCTTGCGCGTCTCATTTGTTGGGCGGTACCTTTCGTCTTTAGTCAATCCTCTCGGGGCGCACTGTCCCCTATACTAAGAGTAAGGAACGATGAACATTTTACACTGTCTGTCAAGTGAAATTGTCACCAAAGAGACAGTGTTCTACACTCGATTGCTCTTGGCTGGTATCGTAAATATATCATACCTTTCGTTTCGGCGTGTTTTCTCAAGACCATGCTCAAATTTCTACATATCTCGTAATAATTATATGACAGACAGTGTAAAATGTTCGCTACTGCCTGCTCTTAGTATAGGGGACTAAGCGCCCCGAGAGGATTGGCTAAAGACGAAGGGTACCGTCCAACAGATGAGACCGTCAAGGTCGAAGCACGTGTATTGGGCTCTATAAGTTAGCTCATTTATCAGACCACATGACATGTTGGCTCAAGTAATAATTGCGAGATATGTTTCAATGTTTGCATAAGCAACATCATGTGGTCCGATATAACTTCAAGCCTTTGCGACGTTGGTACGCTAGTGGCTTACGTACGTTTTGGCGCTCTCGCCCGGCCTTTAGAGCCACATGCCTTACGGCTCACCCCTATTAGTAGCAGCTGTGGTCGCAGATATAGCAAAGTGAAATGCCAATAGATGTTGCGATTTAGATCAATTTATTCAGTCGATGGCTCAAACGGGTGTTACGTAGCATGCAACATTTCCTTTCAATCGGCTGTATTGGAAATTTCGCTCAAAAAAGGCGTAAGCCATCACTGAACATTAGTCTAAGTCGCAATATCAAGTGATATTTCACTTTGTTGCATCTGGGACTACCCCTGCTATTAGTAGGGGTGAGCCGTAGGGCAAGTGGTTCTTGATAAGGCGGGTGAGACTAACGAAACGTACGTAAGCCACCACCGTATCAGCCTTCGAATTGAATTTCTGATTTTGTGGACGAGGTTTTGTGTACAGTCGATTGAAAGACCTTGTTACATCTTCATATGTTCTGAGCATCTCAATTTCCCGGACGCCATACATTGTATTGAACTCTTCATTTACTAAGGTGGTCAAATTGTTATGTGTACTCAACTGCGATATGAAGAATTTATCATGTTATTGAAGGCTGTTAAATGCCACTCAAGTTTGATTCTTTCTAAACATTGAGGACATTCCCAGTTATTTACCATGGTCACCACATAGTGGCTTTGGTGCATCGTAGAAGAGTTCTTGTACACAAAAATCTCACGCTGTCTTCGAAAATGAGAATAGTGAGCCTTTTTGGCCCTGTCACCAGTGTCACCTGTCGTCTGGTTGATCGTCGAGTGAGTCGAGCGGGGGATGTGCGATTTAAAAACAACCATAAAATTGCTGGCATACAAGCCAAATTCAGAAGCTGAGGTGGCTTCGAGTCTGCGATTATCTTTTCTGAAAACTTTTTTTACCCACCATCATCAAAGCCTTTGCTCTGCTTTCGTCTTAGGCATCTCAGGTCTAAAGCAATCTTCATCTTTTCAGCTTATTTGATGCCAAGCTTATCCGAGTTTTTGCAAAACTTCAACGCGCCTGTAGTCTCAACGTCATTGTCTTCTTCAAAGCCGGATTGATTTGAGCTGATTGTCTACAACAGTTAATTTCTGTTCTGATGTGGCTTGTCGTACTAATTTCGAGTCGAATCTACTGTTACAGAACATCAGATAGCCAATTTTTGTCCTATCGGTATGGTGATAGTAGTAAAACTATTCATTTTCTTAAAATCTCGAGAATCGTGAGTGACTACTCTAGGCATTCGCTGGAAATTTTCCAAGAAGACAGCAACTCTTTGCGGTGGGTGATTTTTTGTTGTACCTCTAGTATCCTTCTATTTATCTTCTCTAATAAACCTTCAAGCAATGGACTCATGCCTCGTTTCCCGCTGCAACCTACTTTCACCTTATTTACAGGAAATCATTTCTATCTTAAGAAAGAAATGAAGATTATCTCTTTTCATGTACTTGCTTTCAACAGACTGACAGCCGCCGATATACGTAGTTGATGAATAACTCGAGAGTCATAAATTGGAAGTGGCGGAGAAATTCCAAGCGAGCTCAAAAACTGTGAAGGCTGTTTTCCTTGTTGAGAAAGTAAACCTATGTAATAATAAAGGCTACATGCAAATGCTGCTTTGAAAGATAGTAGCATATAGTTGTTGAGAGAAACGTTGGCGCTGCAATTATACATTGGTGAGTACTCATTTTTCATCACATACTCATCATTATTGCTGTAATTTTGATTCCTTCCATGAAACTCTTGAGACCAACATTTTCCAGCTATGATTTTGTCTCAAAAGATAAATTGTCGAGAAACTACGGTATTTTTCATTACATGGTCAGCAAGATGAGAGTCGTCTACATCACATACTACAGAAAATTGAAATATGATCTCGCAAGGGCTAGCTCTGTAAGAATTATCCAGATTTTGCTTTCTTTTATTTAAAATAGAACAATGATGGCCTTCAAAGCTGGTAGGATGTGCTATAGTGAAGAAAGGTTCACCGTTTATGAACGAAAAATCTCTAATGTACCTGTAATAGGTTTAATCATAATTTAACAGTCGGAATGGGTATTAATATATTCTTTCAGACAATCTTAAATCTTATGTATTCCGATATTAGCAGATCGCGAAGTTCCGCAAACAACTATTCCACTGAAAGGTGTAAAAGCATCAGATTCATTGTCAAATTTAGGCTCCGATTCACATTTTATTTTTCTTGCGAATGTTTAGGAACAATCTTTTTGAAGTCCACTGAAGTTGAATATAGCAAGGCTCATATGTACTTTCACAGTGTGTGATCAAGTGATAATTTCGGTTAAGTTGTTGACAAATTTCCAAGCTTGAAATCTCTCATGTCAAAAGAGCGGTTTGACAATTCTACTTTTATGGATTCGAAATCGAACTACAACTAACGTGGCTGTTTGAAAAATAGTAGAAGACAGGCCCAAAAAAACTGTTATTAGAGGCACAGTGCAACGCTAATTTTCATCATGTTGAATTCGAGATCAAAGACGTGGAAGGTATTGGATGCCTTTCTGCTGCTTACGATGAAACACCGAAGAGTTTACTGTAAGCGAATATAAGCACCACATTCTTTGAGGGTTAGAAAGTCAAGAAATTGAAGCAGCGCGAATGATTCAGCGCCACGAAGTGAGTGCAAATCAAAGAATTTGCTACTTCACGTCTTTATCGAAACTTTTTCTACGCAACCAAAACGACGGGTTTGTTGACCGAATTGTGACAAATGGCGAAAATTGAGACCTATACAAAAGCCAGAAACGATTGGCACGGTGTTGAAACTGTGACATAGTCTCGCAGCCCATTCGCACGTTGAAATTATACCATTGTCTTAACTGTCTGGTGGCGTTCCGCTGGTTTATCCATTAAGTCTATCGTATTGAAATGAGACCAACAACGAGGAAAAGTACATCTAGAAAATCGAAAGTGTTTAATAACCTTGACAGAGCTGACTAGCTTTTGTCTTTTTGCACGGATGAGTTTGGCTGCTGAAGTTCGCGTATCTTTGTTCAGAGCGACATGTTAGAGCACTATTAATAGACCTTAAACGGGAAAATATATTAATTCCAGAAAACGAAGAATATTGTGGAGATCTAATCAGGACTCGTAACACAAGATAACCCAAAAATGTAGGTTGGGCAGGCGATGTTGGAGAAGGGTCACAGAACACTTACAATTTTCTAAACTCCGGAATTTTACAACAGAATTTCCTTCGGCGGTGTGTCCACTAACTACCTACTTGAACTTGTTTTCTTTCGATCACACTGGATGCATCTCCATCTGAATATATGACAGCTTCCTGAGATTTGAAATCGCCAATTAGTCGAAGTAATGCATACACCTGGAAGCAAACACTTGCAAAGTGTATAAGATGAGAGGGTTCTGAGAGAGAGAGAGCAAGCTCATCAAATTGTTCATTTATATAGAAGAGGAACTTGTAGCTCAAAAATACCTGCGAGACCATTAGTTAGGAGCATTGTTGAAAGCTAAGAACAGGGACTACAATCGAAAAAAGATCCACTTTGTCAATAAAAATCCAAAGAAAAACTGAAACGTTGTATGTGATGAGGAAGATAGCTTACAGAACGCAAATGGAAATAGCAGATTCTGAAAGATGTTGTCCTTGAGAAGGGTGCATTTTGAAAAGTGTGCTTCTTTATGTTCAATTAGAATCAAAATCAAAATTAAATTATATTTATATATTCTTTCCGTAGCAGCAGATATGATTAAGGTGGGATCAATCTCCAGTTGAATAATGAAGACAGCACTGGCAAGTATGCAGTAGTAATATAATTATGCAATTATGTCAACTAATCAAATAATCGTATAACAATAATACATATTATTTAATATTATGACTTTCATATAATAGTCAAAATAATGAGGACTGAGAACAGAACAGTAAAGGAAATGCTGGTGATAAAAAGCTTGATCTCTGAAGGATGTGCTGTGCCATCAACTCCTCAAGCTTTTTTGTTGGATGTAGTATTTCCCACATTTGGCCTTTACAATGACTCAAGGTAGCCTCGCGATATCAAGTCAATGTTAGAGTGGCAGTGAGCATTACACGATGTGGATTTAGATCTACACAGATTGGATTCTAAGTACGTTAAAACTATGCATGTAAGGCCTGGAAAAAGGCTATGTGATCGCTATTTTTCAATTTTGGATGTCGAACAAAATTGCTCACGTATTGAGGAGCGCAACCAATCGGCACTCACTAGAAATGTCAAGAGAACCCGAGTAGAATTACGTCGAAAAGTTTCTACCTCAAAAAAACAAAAAATTCCACTTTCATTGCCGTTCCATATGCCTATGAAGAACATTACAAAGTTTATATAGTGTTTCTTTGTCAGGTTTACGTGGTGATGAGCAAGGTATTAAACCATTGCAGATGGTCGCAATGAGTCGAAACAGTAAAAGCATAGTGGATGTTGTCGGCTGAATAATATTACTCGCCTTTCTACGTACCAAACAATTTATCGATATGTGTGCCTAATGCTTTTCTAGTCTAAACAGTAGCCGTGATTTCTAGTCGAAAACATGATCCTCTACGAGTATAGAGGAGCGGCAAAAATTCAACTTCAGGTAGGAGTTGAACTCGCGTTTCTCCACACTGAGGACTCATGCTAACATTACAACACTAATGCCACTGCTCTGCTACTTTTTCTTCACCGATATATCTCATAGTAGTTGTCACGACCCACTTTCACGGGGTATGGTCGGGTAAGCACATATCGGCACTTAAGCCAGCCACGGTGAAAGCTACTCGGAATGAATGATCAATTTGAACTATTTTTTGTTGAAATATGCTTAAACGACCAGATTCCTTTGAGGATGGATCCTCAAAGCTACGAGAGGATTTATCGAAGAAAGAGTGGTACCAAGACGGTGCTCTCAGTAAGTAGTGGTGGCATGTGCCCCGAGATGGAAGAAATGTGGGTTTAGCTCTCTTTTGAAAGAGAGATTTTGCGCACCAATTTATACTTTTGAGTGATGTTTATGGTATCATAAAGGATAAAGGACAGAGGTCTCGGAGTTGATTGATCCCTAAGGGATGCGCCTTGCATTCGTCTTGAATTTTTGACTTCGTTTGAGGTGATTGAATGCATATTTGGCCTTTACAATGACTCGCAGAAGCCTCCCCCTGAACGGAATCAGTGCTGTTTACCCTCGCAGATAAGTCTGTGACCAGTTCGGTACCTGACCAGATAGTAATAATCACTGCTAAAAAAGCAGTAAAAATAATGGATTCAAATAAACAAGATATATGGAACACGCGAAAAGCGTGGTGTATTCAATCAACTGCATTTTCATTTTTCACTTATTTCAATATAAATAATGAAAAGTGTGTTTAAATAAAAAATATGACGAGGAAGAAATCGGTTACTGAATCACACTGCAGGGGTTCTTTACTCACAAGTTTATGCGAGGTTGGAAGGAATTTCATCTAAATAGGGTTTCGATATTATCGTCTTCTTTAGAGCACCGTTGATAGCAATCAGTAGTTTACACGTTTTCGTCCTTGTAATGTAGGTGTTCGTTGTCTCATCGAGTTTAAGGCTTCTGAGTAGAGCACTTTACCAATTAAAAAACCTCTTGCTTCTATGCACTTTACAAAGAACGGTTAATGATGCCTAATAGCCTGCTGACAATAATTGGTTTGATAATTTTTGCTTGAGCCAACATGTTATGTGGTCTGTTTATGGGCACTTGTACAGCCCTATAAACATGTTTGGCCTTGGCAGCCTCGTCAGTCAGGCAGGCCCTTGGTCTTTAGCCCATTGTCTCGGGGCCCCTACATCCCCTGTATAGAGTAAGCGACGACGTACGGTTTACACGCGCCATCAAGTGAAATGAATCACTAGATCGGCAGTGTTTTACACTCAAACATGCTGGTTTAAATACCAAATAACAGGCACATTGAAATTTGAGCATGGTCAAGAAAACACTCAAAACGAAAGGAATAATTTGTCTTTCATCGAGCAATACATTCTGCACTGGTCGCTTGTAAATTGGCTTGCACCCAGCGAAGTGTAATTTTTTCGAACTCATCTTCATTCAAGCCGGGCATGAATAGCTCATATCTTTTTTCTTCCATAATAAGCTAATACAAGATTGTTAACAGTGAGCAAAATTTAGTGGCTAACGTATTGACAACTTCGCCTTCCTCCGTCCCTCAACTATCTGAGTCAAAGGTCCATAGTCGGTAGACATTTCTAATGGATCTTTGTATTTGTGTCGAGTTGGAACTTTTTCAGTGAAAAGTTATACTGTGAAGACAGACACAAACTACGCCCTTGGTAATCGGAACAAACTCAACTTTTCAGTTGGAATAGAAAGCTTTTCATTTATTTGGGAAAAAGCTGAATCTTCTCCAGGCCAGTAATCTTGTGAAGGTATTTCTTGTATCACGTAGTTCTTGAAAAATTTTTGCCACCATTTCAACAGTTGGTGGAAAATAGAATATTATCGGCAGGCAACCAGGCTTCAACAACCGTTCTCTAAAATAGTGTTTCACCGAGAAATGCTATTTCATTCAAACCGTGCTACCTTGAGAAGAGTGAGCTCGGTACGATTACAGTTATCCATTTTGCAATAAGCAATGATTGTAGATCCTTGATACGGACCGCCGTGGATTCGGAGAAGCCTAAGATGTCGAAATGTTGACCAGAAAAATGATAGGTGATCATTCATGTTAGCTCAATGATCCGAGGAAATCTCCAGGAGCCACCATCTAATAATCTCGAAATTAATCAAATAAGATTAGATTAGATGTCGAGAAAAAATGATGCCCTCCGGCAATGAGTCTAACGAAAATTAGGTACCATTCAATTTGTCCTTTATTTCTAGTGGAACAAGCCTATGGAATGCACCTCAAAAAAGGTAGGATCAGGCAAACGATAGCAGTTATTGAAGTACCACCGAGCATTTCAAGGCACTAACTAGGCCGTTACCGTTTGCACGGCCATCTATACGAAAGGGAAAGTTGAACAAGATGCAGACGGCTATCATCATTAGAGACGGCTATTGCATGAGTTTGGGCACGATATACCTGATCTCTTGTAAAGTGTACGGTACGAACAAAATAGCGAAAACCTCTCTGCATTCGTATAAGAGCACTTAGTTGGAAAGGCTGAAGCCTAACAAAACACTCCGTGAGGCACATATAGGGCACAAAAACATATTGGAGAAAATTTTGATGTAAAGGTCAGAAGCCATAAAGGAATCTAAAACGTCTACGTGTAACTCTTCGTCGCCTTTCGAATAGATTCCATACACTCAAGAAAGAACTCTATGAGGAAGCGTTTTGTAGTCGCACTTAACCTCGTGACAAGCCTTGAGGTATTATTCTTAGCTGAGCCATGAACATGCCAGCCCCATGCAAGGCTTCGTGCAGTCTCTTTCTAACGAATAATTGGAAAACTCAAAAGGAACGGAATATAAAGAAAAATTTTGTTTTCTGTGCGAACCAAAATTTGTCTATCATGTTTTCGTGTTGAAGTTATGAAAGCGTTTGACTGAGTAAATTGAAAGTTAGTTTGACCATCCCATGTTCTGAAGAAGCGAAACCGTCACAACACTAGCCACTCTTATACTGCATTTTATTAATGAATCATGTTGTTGACAATCTCGTGCCTACCCATCAAGGAAACAAGAAATCCGGAAAAATGTTGATATTTAATTCGACTTCAGTAAAAGTTGGTCCTCGAGTTTTTATCGCGCTATGCGCTAACTAACGAAATACTGACTATTGATTTACTGGCAACTTTAAACATTCTCACAGACTATACTGAATGCTTATGATGAGGTCTTAAAAATAGTCTACTGAAACGATGTCTACTTTCCAATGTTTTGTTTCAATGTTTTCCCACATCTAAACATAGTTAGAATTGGAAGAATATGTTATGAAATTCTCATGCACCTATAGCCAAAGGGAAAAGCCTCTTTCATGGGCTTCTGATGGTTTAGATTTCTCTGCTAGTCTACTATCAAAAAATTAATGGTTTTTACCAAAAACCAGTATCCTTATGTAAGAGTTAAAAGAATTGCTAACATTAATCTTATCAAATAAATTCGCGATTTGTGCACTATAAAATACGTGATATTATCACTTGGAGGTAATAAATTCTGTCAACCTTGCGCAAATGTCCCAATTGACATTAAATACACAACAACTTGATTGACTCAGAAATGAAAATCATTAAAAGGATAAAGCTTTTGGCGTTGATCAATCCCTGAGGGATGCGCCGTGCATTCGACTTCAATTTTTAACTTCGTTCGAGGTGATTGAATGCATATCTGGCTATTACAATGACTCGCGGTGACCTCCCTGAACCGAATCAGTGTTGCTTATCTTCCCAAACAAGTCTGAAACCAGTCTAGCACCCCTTTACCGACGCCGGAGGGATGCATAACTTGGTGAGCCGTGGACGCAAGGTCGAACAATTGACCTCGCGTGTGACGCAGAGCACCTCTAACCAGTGCGCCACATGCGCTCTTATGGCAACCATTAGTAGAGATTATTTATTCACGCTACATGAATACTAGCATCTCTCTGCTATACCACTGAGAAGACTCATCACAATTGAATGAAAGTAATGTAAAGAATTTATCAGTCCTCATGAATTCTGGATTTTCTGGATGCTCAGATCGGAGCGCAAGCATCAGGTAACTCCGAAATCGAAAGTTATGGCCGCTCTTTTTTAGAAGTAAGAAGAGCGAGAATAACCAATGTCGTTGATGAATTCACCGGAGGAAAGGCAGGACGCTCGCTACTATGGTGTAGTCGAAGATGGAAGTACGCAAAGTTGTGTAACTTCTCTGCGCCAAAGTCCTGTATTTATTTCATTAGTCTTCAGCGCCTGAAGTTAGAAGAAAAAGAACAGAACAGTGGAAATTCGTAGCCATGCTTTTTTGTGCTATGCTAAATGAAAAGATGAATATGTATGTATAAGTGGAAAATTATAAGTTCATTGTCAATGTGAACTAGATAATAGGGCTCCATGGTTGTTTCTCAAAGTAGAATACGTTAAATCACATCGATGAGCGCACGGTCAGAAGACATCAAGACATGCTGGAGATTCTCTTCAGCAATTTATCCTCTTATCATCACAAAAAGCTTGCATAGATTTCGAATTACAGCATTTCAAACATCGGCATTTTTGTGCCTATTCCGTGCAGCCTATTCTCCTTTGTATACTCTTTTCATCAGCGAAAGTCTGTTAGCAAAATAAAGGTCTTCTTGTCAAGCACTAGCGACTTTCATAAACCAAAATTTTTTGCAATGAAAATTATGTGTAACAAAATGGATGGTTGAAATGAAGTACATTGAGTGTAATACACCTGCTCAATCTTTTATAGTTAACTGACACACTGCCGAATTAACACCTGCTCGTAAATATGTTCTATTGCCCGCGTGAGTTAGAGTCTGTAGTCGGTGATCAATGGGGCAGACGTGACGAAGATGATAGGCTAAGTTTTGCCTAATTACACTGATCACATCTCTTTCTCATAATATCATAATCACAACCTGCAGGAGACGCTCGTCCATGGTGCAGTTACATAATAATGTCGTTTGCTCACTATCCAATTTTAACGGCGACTTAGGTTTCAGATTTGCATTTGCTCACTTTCTTACTGCATATCTGAACACTTACAGTAGTTTAATATATGAAGAAGTGTGGTCCACGGAAGTGATACGCATCCAGATTCATATTTGCTAATCATTGTGATATACGACGGCATTACTTTGGATGATTTCACTTATGATATTGACTACTTTTTCTATCTAGAAAATAAGCAGCAATCACTTCCTAATTGTAGTCATCTATTGTAAGCGTCATATTCCTATATCTGCAAAATTGAATAGACAAAAAGACTAGTGAACCACATTGAATACTTGTCTTCTCAACCAAAACACATTTTACACGCTGTAGCAGGTGCAGATAGACTAATTTCCATCCGCCCTACACAAATTATCGCCACTAAACAATTTTGTATTTTCCTCTCATAATGAAAAAAAGATTTCTCCCATCGTTCTATCTCATCGGCTATTTTTGAACCTCGCTATAAAAATTCAATTTAATCTGTGAGAATGTTCAAGCTTTTCCGAGGTTGGTGCGCCAGTGGCATACGTTCGTTTTATCGGTATTACCTTCTTATCGTTTGTTAAAATATAATCATATAGAAAGCAAATATCCGTGAAGTAGGTCGGCATAACTCAGGCAGCGTTACGAAAAGGTAATCAAGAGTTTGAAACCACATCAGGTCAGGACTTTTCCTCGTACCATGCTTTTGAATCGAATAGTTGATCATCTTGTAGACTCTGTAATAGATTCTTTTCATGAGCATTTCCTAGCAAGCGTTTGCGCTTTTATATATCTTTCTGTCACTTCCCAATAAAAGGCAACGATGACGGAGATATTTAAGTAGCGCGAAGACCTGAATACAACAGTCTTAGAGCTGACAGTGCCAGCGTCTTTTGGGACGGCCGTCGACAGTAAGCGGTCTTATACTGGTCGCTCGCGCGGCAGTCTTCGTGACCGACCTTTCAGATGGAATACGTCATCTTCACTAGCTTTGGAATGAAGTTAGACTTTTACTGCCACGAAAGAAGATTTTGTCTGCACTGAAAGATGAAATATTAATGAAGACACTTCAAAAAGACTATTCGTAGTTGAGAGAATGTTGAAGCTGCTACAGAAGAATGACGTGTTGCTTGTTGATGAGGCAAAAGCACGAATTTAATACAAAAAACTTATGTATTCGATTGACGTTTCGATGCGCTTCGTCTTCATCAAAGCCGATGGATCCAAGCCGACGCCGCTCCACATTCGTTCGTCCTTGTTGTTAACCTGACCCTCATTTCGTTCGAATCGTATCTTTTTCAGAGGAGCACTGCTCAAATGAGAACCCCTATCGGTATTGCTATACCTGTAGTGGTATCTGCCTCCACCTACAACAAAAAATTTTGTGCAAGGGACAAACCTTTGCGGACCATTGTAAAGCTTCTAATCGTAGAAACGGCGAGGAGAAATATATTCATCAATTTATTCAATGAGATTTTTTTTGTATCTGCAGGTAAAGATTGGCAATTCTGCTTGATCACATGTTGCCGAACAATGACGATTAGAAGGTCAGCGACGAAACCGATAACTGTCTGGAAAATGATGTACTCATTGCATATGCTGGCTCTGGAAATAATGATTTAGACGACGAAAAACAATGTGATTGGGAGTCGAAAAGACACTTTTATAAAACTGCTAGTCGTGGAAGTTTCAAGAAAGATTACGCCTAAATAAACAACTAAAGTCAAGGGTCCTCAACATTTGAAAAGTGTAAAGTTAGGTTGTACTTACTTACTTAGATACTTGGCCGGTCGATCTTCACTAATTGTGCGGACCCCAGCACATCTTCCATTCGTCTCGTCTCCTTGTCCATGGCGGTGGTATCGTTCGAGCATGGCCACTGGCGCGAGTTTCATACGGTAATCTGTAGCATATCGGCAAGTACGAATACAGCTGATGCGAATATAGATATGAACACAGCTGATTAGTTCTCCTAGTGATTACGTCCGCCCAACGTGTAGGTGGTCGTCCACGGGTACAGGTGTATTCTCGGGTGTCCATTCTACAGTTCGCTTCGCCATCTGTCGTCTGATCTTCTTATAGTATCGGCCCATCTGTCTTTGATACTAATGTGATTTTTTCTGGATCACGAACATGAGATAACTTCCTGAGATCTAGCTGCGCAAGCCGGCTAGGCGCTGTGAGTGCCGACTAATTTTCAGAAGGCATCGTTCAAGCGCTCTGTGATCGTTTGCAGTAGTCCTGGCGTGGTCGAAATATCAGCCCACGTCTCCGCTGCATAACAGAGTGCTAGGGTGACTGTTGAATCAAAAAGCTTAGCGCGTAATTTGGGGTCCGTTATTTGGTCGGTGGCGTCTTTGAGAGACCCGAATGCGGCCCACGTTGCTTTCCGTTTTTTCTGTCAATTCTTCCTTCATGTTGCTTTCCATATTTACTGAACGATTGAGGTACACGCACGAGGAGGTCTCCGTAATCAAAGATCCATCCAATCTAATATTTTCATCGTTGCGTCCATTGGCTTTTCATGAACTGAGTCTTCATGCGATTTATGCGTAGTTCGATTTTCTTCCCGCTTTGCTAAGCTCTTCTTCTCTGCTTCAGTAGTGCTATTCGAGAATAAGACAATGTCATAGGCAAAACGAAGATTTGACAGGAATTTTCCATCGATGCGTTTTTTTTATTGTCCCAATCAGGTGACTTCATTATCCACTGCAGTGCGGAGTGAACAGCTTTGGCGATATGTGTCACCTTATTGAGCCCCTTTTTCCAATGGTATGTCACAGGTCAATGAAGGAGCTGTATTTTGCAGTACAGTTCCGACAGCAGTCTGATAAAGTCTTATGTAGGACGAATCACTCCATGATCGATAAGCGCTAATAGGACTGCGTTTGTTTCGACGCTATCAAGTGCTTTTCATAATCGATGAAAGTTAGGATTGAGGGTTGGTCGTATTCCCTACAGAATCCTATGACCCTCGATACGGGTTTGTATGTGGTCTATGCAGGAGAATCCTTACCGAAATCTTGCTTGCTTATCTGACTGTCTTCATCTGATGCTCTTGATATGCGCAGAAGGATGGCCTCGTAAAAAGCTTGTAAAGTATGCTTAACAAGCAGATTGGGACGATAGTTGCGAAGATCCCTTCGGTCACCCTTTTTATGGATAATGACTGTGCTCGACGTCCTCCACTGGTCAGGAATTTTTTCCATTTGAAGGTACGATGTCATATGTGCCGCGAGAAGTTCATGCAAATGATGGGCTCCGGGTCGCAGCAAATCAGAAGAGATATTATTAGGAACTGAAGCCGCGCCTTTTTTCATGCTTTCTATCGCGAGTCGAGCTTTAGAGGGCAGAATTCCAAATGGTTTTTCTCAGTGGGGATTACGGGGTCCGAGACGCGGATGGTGGAATGCAAAAGATTGGTGCAGTATTTTTCCGTTATCAGTTCCATATCATGGCGGGCAGTTTTCGTTATTCCTTCTTCGTTCGTCAACGCTGACAGGGAGCACTATAGTCACAGAGATTTAGACGGCATTTCTTCACACTAAATCTTCCTCGTGCTGCTTCTAAAAGTTTCCTCTGTTGGTACTAATGTAGATCCTCCTGTAAAACTCTATTGCAGGTGTCACTTGATATCAAGCGAGCTAAATGTGTTGCATTAGAATCGAGCTTCACCTTCCTTCGCTTTTCAGGTAACTCCTTCGTGGTAAAAGAGATGCGATTGGCTCCTTTGGGTTAAGAAACAGAAGCTAAGTTGGCGCACCTATAGTCCTTAGACAAGCAGCTCGTAGTCTTCGGTCTGATCATCCTTAATCTGCCAGTCATGGTATGATAGGATTTTGTCTAGAATGTTCTCGTCGCAGACGGTTAGACGACTTCTTCTTGACCGATGACAAGAATTTTTTTCCAGTCTACGGTTGAGTCGTATCCTTGCTCGAAGAAGGCGTGATCGGACCCGCACAGAATGATGGCACTATGGTCGTGTAGCGCAGGCACCATCTTTTGTTGGTAGGGATATAGTTGACTTCCGCATGCCTCGTGTCGTTAGGTGACTTCCATGTCCAGCGACGTTCGTGTTCATCAGCTGCGCCGGTTGGTGAATAACAGTTCATGACACAAATTTTATTATTACGCTTTAGTTGGAGTCTAAGAATAGCTAGGCGAGGAGAAAGGATTTCGTATGAATCGACGAGATGGGTGATCGACGGATAAACGACAAAGCCTACGCCTCCAACATTTCGTGATGATGGCACTTTTTCTCCGCGATTTACGACTGTGCCGTTGTTCAGTTGACGTATGTCAGTCTTCCTGGTTTTCGCTTCTTGTACGGTAACTATGTGAAATTTTATGCGATTTGCTGCTTCAAGAAATGCGTGAAGATCGGCGTCAGTGGAGAGTGCTCTTGTTCCAATGGCATCGCGAGTATCCTTCGTGTCCTTCGTATTCCGTGGTTTTGTGGTTTTTCACTGGTTATCTCGCCACCTGACGCCACAGACGGGAGCACTGAGTGTACTGAGGCTGACCTTATGGCTGGTTGTGCAAATCGACATTCTTCGGATTCCTGGCTTAACCTTGCAAGGGCGTCTTCACGTTTTCAGATCTTCATGGTGTCGTTTCCAAAAAATTTGTTAAGCATACGGTCCTAGCACTCAGATTGCACTCCTCGTACTCCTTTCAGTTATTACAGCGCACTAAAAAAGCTTTTTCAAAAATCAAGCCGAATGCTGAGATCTCCTTTCCTCAAGCTACTAAATGTTTGCTAATAGCCTAGTTAAGAAGCTCTATTCGATTTAAAAGGAATAGAACATAAACAGATCCCATACATTGCGACTATATTGCATACAGTTCATAGTGAAAAGTAGAGAATTTTAGAAAAAAGGCGTCATTCAGACTAAAAATAAGTTGATAAAAGTTTCTCCAGTTAGAATTCGAATTTCTTCGAAACAGTGATTTTTTTTAGTTGCAAAATTTAACTATATGGCACCAGAAAATTCCCTAGTATGCTCAGAAAAGAACTGGATCTGCAAAACGCTATCCTTCTCTTTGCTAGTGAACGTACTAAGGAGATCTTTTGATAAGCCAAGCTTAGTATGAAAACTGTCATTTCTTAACCTAATAAATCACTGTGAAAACATAGAAAAAAGAGTTATGTAAGAGCTAAAATATTTTCTCTTCAAAAGGATGTGATTTCCTTGCTGAAACATAAGAGATTTCCCTACACATGAGCGCTTTTCTTGTTGAAATCATTTTCAGAAAGGCCTTTCCACTGATATTCAATCATTTCATCATGATAATGTCTTTTCAGAACCCTACTTTTCCAAATAAGGTCTCTTAAATCTATCGTGACGTGAAGTTTTTACCTACAGTATAGGATTATGTAGTACCAGTGCACTCTTTCTATTTTAATCATGTCCCCTTACAGGGCTTCCAATACTTGAAAACAATTAAATTTTCTGAAACGAAGGTCAATAGCTACAAACATAATTAAGGCACATGAAGAATCGATTTATCTCTGAGTCTGGAACAAGTCATTCACATATTCTTTGGTGATTAAGAGAAAACACAAAGTTGATTTTAAAAAAACCTGTTTATTCGACTGACGTTTTGACGCGGTTTTGTTTTCCTCAAATCTCATTGGCCTAAGCCAGTGCTCCACACTTTTTTGCCCTCGTTGTGATTTTCGTATTCCTTGTCGTTTGACAACCCAAAGGGGAGCACTGCGAAGTGATGCTCACTTGAGCGTGCTCCTTTATATTCGTAAACAAGACATTTGGGATTTTGCACTGAATATCATTTTTTCATATGCCATCCGAATATAAGTTTTGGAGCAACAAAGTGTAAAGTAATTTTACTTTTATAAATAAATATTTCTTCACATGCAGATGTGTATATATGTATATATATATACATATATATATATATATACATGTATCCTTTACATATATTTATCTTTTATATATATATATATATATATATATCTGCATATGTATTTATACAGGACGCAAGAAAAATTTTGTCAGTTTGTATTTTCTCAAATTCAACATTGATGTAATGTTTTTCTTATTAATTCTTATAATTTCATTAGATTCTTTGTATAAGTCCACATTGTATTCTATTTATTTGTCTATTTTCAGTTCTGCTTGAGTTATTGATCGTAAAATGTATGTAATGTATCACAGTAGTTGAGTTGCACAGAACAGGAATGAAAACCACCAACACTGTTACAATGAGTGGTTTCAAACCAACAAGCGTTTACGGAGCCGTGAAACGTTTTTAAGAGACTGGAGAGATTGAGTACCAACCTCCGAAAGAATCGTCCAACCACCTCGTCTACTCAAAAAACATTTAGATGATCCGTTGCCAGATTTAACGAATTCCGAAGCACTCGATGCGCAAAATGGTTCGGGAAGTCCGAAATCAGCAAGCGAATAAACATTATTAAAAATAAGCTGAAGTTGCAGCTACAAGACCGTTTTTGTTCACTTTCTGGGCAAAACGATGAGATAAAAACGACTTCTAACGTTATCCGAATGATTCTATTAATTTTTGGCGCATGTATATCGAATGTGCTTTTCTATTCACAGTCGAACCACTCCGCGATCGCCAGAATCGACGTCTACTTCTCAAGAGGAATCGGCAGAAGTTGCAGTAGGAAGAGTCATGGGTCGCAGTCATTTTCCGGTCTCTGTGATGGTCTGCGCCGGCATTTGCGTAACCGAAAAGACGTCGTTATTCTTCATCAACGGAAGTGTCAAAATCAGGTGCCAACTATCAGCAGCAAGTTTTGCGGGGCATATTGGAACCTTAGAGTACTCAACACTTTGGTGCCGACGGATTCATGCATTAGCAGGACTGGGCTTTGGCGCATTCGCCCGCTAAATCTCAACCAAATGGATTAATCCGTGTGGGCCATACTGGAGAAAAGAATGTTGGCTACTCGTTTACACCACCGTAGAGGCGCTTGGGGACGAGAATACTGTGCATACATGTGCGAGCATTATTGAAAATTTCCAGGCGATTTCGTGAATGTATAGAGGCAGAGAAGGCGATTTTAAAAATTTGTTATAAGCTTCTCAGTGTATCACTGAAGTTGTTGATCTGATAAACGTAGTTAATCCTTTAATTTAATGGATTTATTTGTCAATGCAGCAATTTTCACTGTTAACCCCGTGAGGGACGGCTATAGAACTCGATGCGCGCTGAGCAAAATATGCGATTTTTGCTATTTGATTAAGGTTTTTTCGTTGTTTTGCTAAATTTTTTGGAATTCTGTTATTACTTTGATAGAAAAAGATTTTCTCTTTTCGTTCCTTTGATTTCGGTTTGGATATATGCGTCATGTATTGAGGAAAACGTTGGTTTATTGCGGAGTTATGCTGTTTTTAAGAATTAATCAACTGTATTGACTTGTATAGAGCGAAAAGAGAAAAGAGAAATATAATTGTATAGAGCGCATGTGGGCGCAGTGGTTAGAGGTGCTCCGCGTCGCAAACGAGGTCTCGCGCTGATGGCTCACCAAGCCATCCATCACTCCGGGATCGGTAAATTGGTACCAGAAGGTCTCAGACTTGTCTGGGAGGGTCTGGGAGCAGCACTGACTCGGTTAAGCGGGAGACCATTGCGAGTCATTGTAAAGGCCGAATATGTGCATTCAATCACCTCAAACGAAGTTAAAAATTGAAGACGAATGCATGGCGCATCCCTAAAGGATTAATCAACGCCTAAGGCTTTATCTTTTTTAGCTTTTATTGAACTGTATGCAGGATATCACAATAAAAAACTCTAGTTTTGATCGACCATAGTCTTATACAAGATCCAAGAGCGATAATAGTGAATAGAAATTGAAAACAATGAGTAATTTACAACAAAAATGGTAATGTATGCTGTATTCACTACTAAATCATTGATAACTCTCACTATAACAAGTTTTTATGAATCATTCGTTTACTTCCAAGTATTCAAAGTTGAGGTAAGCAAGAAAAGCTTGAGTATTTATAATAGTGGGAGAATTTTGAGCGGTTAGGGACAGCCGTTTTGAAGAAAATGCTCAGAACATCGCATTATGCAACTATTGCTCAGAAATATGTGTCTCGAGAGAATTTCTCGGTGGTTCTCTCCCATCCGCACTAAAATTAAAATGAAGTTTTTTTTTCATTCCTTTTCGAGGTTTTGGCAATTATTCAACAGCTTAAACATCGAGAATCTGAAGGGTGCGTTTTATTTCTCAAATGGTTTCTATATTAATCTGTGAAGGTAAAGTAAAATTTTCAGTACTTAGGTGTTAGACGGCGACAAATATTCAAGTCGATCTCATTCGATGGTTAGGGTCTTTTCTTAGAAGTGTTGGTAATCATTAGAAAGCTCAAATCTAGCTACAACTATTTTCAGATCACTCTTTTATGTCGCTGTAGCATTCAGAGTAAAATTCCATATATCATTCGCCTTTTGCCTTTACTTTTATCACGCGTATAAATCCCTGGAAGCACGAAAAGCATATAAGCGTGTAGACAATTTTCGTAGCATCAGAATTTACTTTTTATCTGAAGACGCTGCCGATGTAGTGGAAAATTCCAAACTGAGTTACAATATCTCAAACGCGATCGGTCGTTGCGCCCCGGCCCCATTCCCCGCTCGGTGAGCTGGCCGGTAGGCAAAGTCGCCGAAAAGGTCCATAGCTGGAGTAAAATGTGGAGGCAAGTTATAGCAACGATTTTTTGGTAAAATAATCGCCTGATCTATCGCTTAATTCGACAGTGATCTACCGCATTATTCCTTAAAACGGCGGCAACTATTGTTATTTTATTGAAGATTTTTCACCGCATCGACAGAAATTTTTAAAAAACGCGTGATTTTGACACAGCGGAAAATTTTGTACACGATGACATGCTTTTCGTGCTTCTAGCAACTTACACTAATGATAAAAATGAAGGCAAAATGCGAGTGGGAAATAAATGGATTATCGAAGGTTGTTTCAAAAAACCGTGACGTATATTTGTAGGCAGAAATTTAAGCTTTCAAACAACTACAAAAGCTTCTATCAAAATTGCATGTTCAGCGAGTGCGAGTGGCTCCAAAAATTTCTCATCGCTTAACATACAAGTACCAATTTTTCTTTCACACTCAAGCATCTTTCGCTGCACAGAGGTTCCGTTCAGATTTTCAATAACCATTCGATAGCATAAATCTCAGCAATCTCAATGATATGCTTGGTTTTTAAAAAAGACGTTTTAGTGTGTTGTTACAGCTCAAAAATCACTGAGTTTTGCACTCGGCACAGTGTCGGTCACGCAGCGCAATTTACATGTGGAGTCCGGTGAGCGCCTAGTGTGCTCAATATTCTCTTAGCTGTAAACCAGTTGTTCAGCCGCCCTAGTTAATTTCGAAAAGCTCGGTATCATGTTTTGTGCAGAACAACTCAAGATGAACAACGTTTCACTTAAAGAGAACTCTATCATCTGAATCACTTGTCGCACCATTAATCGACGATTGACTCAACTGAGTGAAACTAATTCTTATGTCTTTCCTATGCCGTGCAAGATTACTCCATAGTTTTTTTTACACTTTATAAACTCCTCGAGCATTATATATTTCTTTTCAAGAAACCATTGAAAACCCTGATCATCAGATTGTTGGCCTTCCTACTGTAAGTCGAACGCCTTTCACACTGACGCATTTATATATCCCAGCAATTCCACGAATACTCACAATTCTTCCAGGTTTCTCGTCAACATCACTTCAAATGACCTCATCAAAGGCGTTCTCATGATTTAGGAGCCGAGCATAAAGGTGAACTTAATTTCGATCCAAGATTAAGATATTTTGCTTAATCGATCCAAGAAATGATTTTTTTTTACTGATTATCGCAGGGAAACTACAAGAGAGTTTGAGCAAAAACATAGAAAATGAAGGGTTCTAGAGAAATAAAACACAGAAGCATAGCTTTTACAGATAATTTCAATTCCATAAGGAAGAACGTGCTTGGTCTTGCTGACTGATTGATAGAATGATCCGCGTTCTAGTTAGAGTTAGGAAAAGCGATGAAGTAACCGCGTTCTAGTTAGAGAAGAGAAGCGATGAAGTGATACGGGTAACAAAAGATAATATGCAAGTACGTTTCAATTAAGGAAAGGCGTTTTGAAGGAGAATGAAGGGGATTTCTGTCAACCTCACATTTATGGAAATTCGACTGCATCCTATTTGAAGTCGGAAGCTTTCAAAAAGTCTCCTGAAGTCGTTGAATCGAAGTGGAACTTCGTTTTTCATCTGAGTTTGGATAATTTACACAGTATGCATTCTTCAACATTATAACGCATAGTAGATGGAATAAGTTGTTTCAAAAGTACAGTATAAAAGGAGAAATTCATTTCGGGAAAACTTTTTGAAACTACAAACCTGAGCATCTTGGAAAGTTGTTAAAAGTCCTTATAATAATTGGCTTCCTCATCATAATTCATGAAAATTATTTCGATTTCTCATAATATATCCTTATTGTACTGTTTGACTCCAAAATTGATGCATACTCACGCAGTGTAGGTGAAAACGCTTGCAATTTGTTACCGAAGAACCATATGTATTCCAGGCTTTTCATTGTTGATCTCATTTCTTTCCATTTTTGAGGAAGCAATAATAAAACATCTTAAATATATATATTATCAGTGGCAGAGGTTGCGAATTTGATTATATTTTAATATTTCAAACAAATTTCCATCCTTGATTTCGTTGGCCGTTTTTCCATGTTAGCAGAATTTCCATTGTTCTTTGAACTGCCGTTCTTTTTGAATTGGGTATGCCAGAGCCGATTGTAAATTTGAATTCCCGTATGAGACTTTTTACATCCATTTCCATTCCAAAGCCATTGCGTTTGTTAAGGAGATTCCGCGATAGTAATCCATCCAAAGAATTCATAAAAATAGCTTTTTTTGTCAAGAGTAATTAAAACGTGTTGTTATTCTATGTAGGCTGGTGACTAAAAGCCACGGCCCAACAGTTTTCACTCACCTATCAACTGTCAATCGGACAATTACCGAATGATTCCAATAGGCTACGGCAAACTTCCATTCTTTTCTGTATCCTTCAAGGAAAGGCCAGTGAGTTCTCTTCGGTGTAGAAACACTCTGACCATTACATCTTTTCCTAACAGGTTCTCGTGAAGAATCCTAGCCATTGCCGATGATCCTCGTGCTGTGCGTTTGACATCCCAACGAATCTAATTGGTAGCGAGTTCTGTCTATTGGTTGTCGCTGGAGCGCAGTATCTATCTGGCTTTTCTAATTTTCAACGATTTACTGTGCAAAGCGGCATCAGCCAGTTCTGATTGTTGATGTCAGAAGGGGCTTTAGATACTCTCTTCACTTATGTGTTCCGGAGATCTTTCGACTGAAAGTTCGATAACGCTAAGTGAGCTTCTGCTCTGCTTATGGCCTGAAAGCAGTGAAGAGTGCTGCTCAAAAACGAGAATGAAGTCTGAGTCGTTTGTCTCGGTGACTCGCAAAAGAATGTAGACATATCGGCGCTTGTGAACCTTTGAAGAAATTATGAAAGTGGAGGAACTCATCAAATGGATACCACACAAAGTGCTGCCACGTCGCCTTAACGAAATTGCAAAATCTCTGCGAGCTGGATTTTGTGCTATCCACATACTCGCTTGATCACATGTTTACCGTCTACTATACCTCTAAACATCTCGCAAACTTCTTTTGCGGATGCTTCGAAAGCCATGGCTGATGCACCCTTCATCGAGTTCTGGTGCCCCCAGAATTCTGATTATGCATACAACAGAGATATATCTGCTTCCTGAAAACAATGAAATGTAAAATCTAACAACTTTTAGTTCGATTAGTAAAGTCCATTCTAAAGTCAGAAATAACACTCCCATGAAGAGGTTGATATAGACTGCATAAATTTTTGAATAATCTTATAGAGAGCACAGTTTCCGAACTGTGGTCTTCGGAAGTTCACTCCATGCATTTTTTGCCACGTATTTGCACTTTATTACTGTCGTAATTATAGATTGGAGAATTATTTTTTCAAAAAAGTTCAATGTTCATTGATGACACCAATAATTAAGTGTATCAGAAGCAATTGTTCATTTCCTTGACGACGGCAATGACATGGTTAGAAAAGGTGGTGAAACAACCTATAATATCTTCCTTGCTTTTGATACACTAATGTTTAATCATTACTCAATTTTTTCATAACAATAGCTGGCATATGACAAGATGAGCACTACTTATTGTTCGCCCAAATCCAAGACTGCGCAGGAAAAGGTCATCCTTTGTAGTGCATGAATGCGTGAAGGAAGAACTCCGTCGCGATAAATAGCACAATGGAATGTAAGTTTTCGGATAAGCATACCAACATTTTCATTTTCAGCATATTCGTTCATATTTTGTGCTGCCATTTTTGGTTAATAAAGAGGCGTGTATTTGATTTTTTTCTTCTATTCCAGATGCACAGTCCTTCGTTGTAATAATTTATTTGGTAATAACAATAATGTGACAGGTATGAGTACACAAACTGTATTGTGACGCCATAAGAATTCTATCTGCTCTACACGCGATTATTTTTGATTCCAGTTTTTTTCAAATTTTTAATACAAATCCTATCTGTTCCAAGAATATCGCTCATTACTTGACTCTAGATCTATAACAACTTACATCTCTGCAGTGGGTCACCACTTCATCATGATTATGTGTTCAGACGCACACCACAACGATCTGAAATTGAGGTCCATCTGAGGAGCACGCTCACACTGAGAAAGAGTCCATGCAGGATCCAAGTTAATGAAGAACTTTTTCCAATGCCAACACCAGCGAACTAACCGTGGCAAAGTATGGGCAAAAACGGAGAAGCAAAAGGTTAACTGAATACGCAGAGTTTAGTTTTGACTTTTCCTCACTTGAACTATGATTTAGGCACATTACATGATTCACCCAACTGCACTTTAGACAGAAATCTGCTTTCATGATTGAGCTCAAATTATTTCCTTTCACGAAACGCAGCACACGGCTAGATGAGTGCTACATTTCCTCTTTTTAAATCTACCACTTAGTTGAATAAATTCATTCCTTTCACTCTACGTGAGCGGCAAAAAATCTCCGCCCATTTTAATAGCTAATGACGCTCTATGCGCTCTCAGTCAAACGAATCCACGTCTTCATCTGTGGTCAATTCGTTAATCTAGTCAGCTGCTGTCGTATTCATTAAACGTGTAGTTCAGTCACATAAACCTGGCTTTATATCTTCCAATGAAGAGGTAAGTGCTTGAATTCTCCTGCTATCTCGAATATACAATCTTTTATAGTAGGAATAATTGTCGTAACAATAATAACGATTCTGATATAAATGATATAGTCAACATGATGACACTGTACAACTTCTACCGATCAAAGCAGTGCCTCTCATTGTTTCACACATTTTTCGTAGTAAACCAGTGCGAAATAAGCTCACATTTTAGCTGCTTCGCCTTCTTCGGAGCCTGAAAAGATCAAGTTGCTCACAACCCAGTCAGCCAACACCTCTATCACTTCAACAGAAAAAATGGCAAAATTTAGATTTCAGTCGCATCAAGCAGGAAATAACTTTCAACCCGCTCACCACTTCTAACGAGTCTGAGTCACTGAGTTGTCCAGGTGGCGACCGACCGCGCCGACCACCTCATGAACAACATGATCTGTGAATGCACCTTCCACATCCTATAATAATAATGATCTCAATAACATCTTAATAACAGTACATACTGTAGCATATCACGTGTAATGATGAGACAAATCCCTCTGCGATTTATGTTTGGATTTCGGTGTTTATCCAAAATACTTGCAAAATCCTTCGCATTGAGGATTCACAGTCCTGTGCAAGCATGACGACTTCTACTTCAAAATCCTCTTTAGTGTCTGTGTCATATGGGGACCTAGTTTCGTGTCAGGTTTAGCTTTGAGCTTTCGGACTAGGTGTTCTATTGTGCAAACACAGAGCGACCTACCAGTTCCACAGACGTATTTATCGCCACACGCTTTGAAAGAGATTAGGTATACTGTACATATGCTCATAAAATCACCTTCTCTACCCTCAGGGCATATTATCCACTTTTGCATCATACATGGGCGATAGTGCGAGCGAATAATCTCATTACTTTATTCCAAAGGGATTATATTGTTTACAAATTCGTAACAAATCTGTGCATTGGTTAATTAGGCAATAGCCAGTTACAAGTTATATTTCCACAGTGGTTCACCATTTCATCACGGCTAGGTGTTTAGATGCCAGGATATCGTACCAAAAGTGTAATACCCTTTGTATACCATGAGTAGAGTTTGTCCACAAAGTAGCTCCGATGCGGTGCGGAGTGAATGAAGTTTAATGGTGCTCACATGAATTGTAGTTAATGATGAGCAATGTTACGCTGATAAAAGGATACGTCACCATGTTTTGCGCTCGTTATAACAAATCACATGTTTTATTTTTCCTCAGATTCGACCACCAGCAATGGCGGAGGCGTATTAAAAGATTATGACTTTGAATTGCTTTCAGATTCGACTTCTTTATCGTGACATACGTCGCTGCATTTCTTCTAGTGATCCCAACAACCATATTGAATCTTCTCATTCTTTTCCTATTCAACAAGTAAGCAACTTCTGATCACGTTCTCCCATCACACATGTTCTCACTACAACTTAGGTATGTAAGAATTTTAAGACTCAAGAAAACCAATAAACCATTTCCGATAGTCGTCTTCTTAACTGTGACGGACCTTCTACATGCCGTAACAGGTGGGTTAACACTAACGTTCATGCATTGTATATAAATAAATTTCACCTAGTGATTTTGACGAAAGAATCCGTTAATCCTATTATATTTTTCAATAGGTCCTATTGAGATTTAGCCAATACATGGGATGATAAATAGGATAAGCTAATTGGATTTTTCGTGATTCAACACACGAGCGTTAATCAGCTTCGTGCATTACCAGAATAAAAAAAAGATACAATTAACGATTATCTTGCGATTAAGAGAAGCTCGGGTTTAGAGTACATTTCCATCCATAAATCATAAAAAGAATGGAAAATTTTGAGTGAGGAAAATGTAGCTCATATGATTTTTGACTTTGCACATATTGATCTGCACTTTATTAGACGATCTCCTTACAGATATTTGAATCGCTATAGTTGTGTCTCAAGGTCACTGCTCCACGTACACCTTGTATAGAAAATGATTGCAACAATGCAAAACAATAAGCCTCTTGTTTTGAGAGTACAGGCGCCTTCAAAAACCAATTGAACTGCTTTCCTTTTAATGTCATTTTGAGGCATTTGTATCACGATAATATATTCATTAACTCTAGGCAATCAATCTAATTTTTTCTATTTATTACTAAACTAAAACTGATTATTACCTGTTGCAAAACCTGTAGTGAATTGTGAAATTGAAATGTCACTTTTTGCTATTGAAAAACCCTATTGACGACCCTTTAGGATTCATTATTACTGCTATTCTCAGCTATATTATACCTTTTTGCGAACATCTGTAGTGCAATTAGTGAAGCATGTGATGAAAGAAACAAAGTTATTTCATAATTGTGAAACTCCTGGGACTCAAAATTTCTCGGAATTTCAGACTCTTGTCACATGTTTTCTCTTTAGATGAGGAATGAAAATAGTCCTTCTATACTCATACAGATTGACAACGTTCAACCGAGTGTAAAAGCGACTCCAATAAGGCGGAGCCTCAAGTGCAACGCAAAAATTTGCAGTGTACTCATATCGTATTTACATGGTATTCACTTTTCAGTATCTCCGTACATCGTCTACCTGATAGTGAAATGGAATCGGACAATGATAAATCTAGATCCATATATGGTGCTGCTATCGAGTGTTCCATTGATAATTCAACTAAAAATTAATCTCACTCTGACGGGAGCCATTGCATTGGACAGGGCATTGGTATGTGTGCCCAGTTATTCTGTAATGCATTGGGTTCTCCCCTGTTTCCCTTCTCATTTTGATACTTCTGTACATCTAATTTCTATTTGTTTTAAAAAATAAATTAATGAACAACTTAATCACCATAACAAACAATATTCGTTGGGGAAAAATCGGATACTTACTCCAGAAACAATGAGCTGGCGGTCAGAGAAATGGTATGGTCACTTTTGACTTAGTGTAGTCTTTGATTTATTTATCAAGCAGATGGTCTTCAAGGCCCGGAAGCTATGGTAATTCGATGGAGCAAAATCTGAGCTATACGGTAGATGTGGTGCTGTGGTCCAGCTCACTTTCTCCAAGATGTGGTGAGTGGAAACGCAATGTAACAGCAAGCGTTGTAATGAAGAAGGGCGACAATGAGTCGTTTTCAACGCTGTTCTGGCACTGCTGTGATCAACCTCTGAAGCTTCCTCCGTAGACATCAACATTGATTGTCTGCTTACTGTCGAGCAGCTCGCAAAATAGCATGCCATCAATCCGGGAAAACCGGGAGCATGTTATTACGACCATGAAATTTTGTCTTTGTTTGAGCTGAGGGTCTCTTCCGCGCACTAGGCTTAGTGCGCGTTGTTCTCGTAGTAGGCCCAGAACTGATTGCCAGCGATACTCAGCTTGTGTTCGTAGACACAACGGAATACTTTTGTCGAGGGTGAGGATATACACCGGAGTACGCAGAAGAGTTGTTGGAAGCTGCTCAAAAACAATCTATCGTGAAGAAATGAGGTTGTGATGATCACAACTTTCTACTCTGTTGTTAGATCTGATGAACGAAAATCACTGCATCCTACCATGACGTATAATTGATAACGTAAAGATTTTCTTTAAATGTTTTCCGCTTCGTGACTATCTCCTCGGACCAAGGAAAATCGCTCGAGTTTCTACCTTTTGATGTACGAAAGGCGACAAAAAGCATTAAGAAGAGAGGCACAACAGCAGAAGCCAATATTATCTGAGCACGACTTCCTTAAGCTGATGTCCACGAACTATGTGCAGTTATCGGCTCATATCGAATCTCATTACCAAAAGAAAAAAACCGTAAGCAGGTAGAAGGCGTTTTCGCTCTATAATCCTGCCGACTCTATAATCAAAGTAGCTACTCCACATATAGTTCCTGTTTCTACACTACCGTATGTCTCCTACGTTAACCGTCTATAAATTAACCTCAAGTGTCTTTGAAATACAAGCAGCTCTGCCGATTAGCTGTGCACCAACTTTGTAAGATACCTTGCGAGTACAATCGTGAGTTAGTATGAAGGAACATCTCATTGCCACGTGTTTCATGTGTGAATTTAAGTCTTTTCTACAAGCCTGAATCTTCTGTCAAACTCCACCTATTGCGGAAGGAATACGAACAGCATCTCTAATGATCTTTTTAATTGGATCAGTCAGTGTCCCTATAGTCTACATCTTCGTGCTGGCTCTCGTACTTCTCCATTTTTATATGCAGTGACATTGTCTATTGCTGTACTGTCTACTACAGACACTTTGACCGGAGCTTGAGAACATGTTCTATAACAACAATGAAAGGTCCCGCATGGCCTATCATTCGGAGGCGGCATTTTGTATTGCATCAAGCGACAACTCAATATCGTCATCTAACTCGACGGATAATATTCCACTCAGCTGTAACTTAGCATATCTACACATTCTATATTTATTGATGAGAAAAATATCTTTATATGGAAAGATATGACATCAAAGATGAAGAGTTCTTCAATGGAATCTTTATGCTAATCTAATAATTTTAGGCCTTGTGGACCCCAATCCACTACCGACAAATCTCACCGTCAGTATTTGCTAACACGGCTCTTCTCATCGGATTGGCGCTTGCTGCATGCGATTTGATTTTAGAATTCAAGTCGACTAAGTTTGATGAAGTCCTCAATTGTGGTGCTTTAGGATGCTTTATCAGTCCCAGCTTTCGTTCATATTGGGGAACTTCTAATATGGTACGGTAACATGTTTACTTTTTTTCATTTTTTTTGGACATCTTGACGAACAGAAGCGAAGTTGTAAACAGCAAGAATAATTCGATGCAATATTGGCTAACGTTTCGACGGTCTTGTCTCCGTCAGAACATGAAAAGATCGAATTGATACGCAATCTCCGCAGAGAATAAAAATTCGTATCTAATTTTTCTGCTGGAATTGTCAAAGCGTTTGACAGAGTAGTCTGGTGTTAATTAAACCTTTTCAAGCTCTGAAGAGAAGGAAACCCCTAAAACGTCGGCCAATATTGTTGTTGAGTAAATTTTACCGTTAAGAACCTCGTGTTTACTTATCAAAAAAAAAAAACAAGGAGTTACGTGGCCATTACTAAGGTTGATAGAGAGGCTGTCCGAACAGTAGTCTTTTATACTTGATGTTTCTTGTCAATCCATGTTTTTATAGAATTCCAGGTGCTGAGCTTCATTGTCTTTCTGCTAACAGCTGTTGTAGTGGTGAAGTTGCAGTATATTCGAACAACTTCCAAGAAAACACAAAAATTTTTGAAAAGCGGAAAAAATACGTTGGTTAAGGTAAGACGCGATTAAGAAGTTTGATCACACAATGCGTTTTCCGAACTTCATGACCACCTTTTGTTATGGATAATTTGAAAGTTATCGAAAAAAATGCATTGAACCAAATAAGTGCATGGGCCATAATTGACTGTCAGTGTCGCGAGATTGATTAAACAGAAGTTACCACAATAACTGTCTCCTACGCTCGAATGCTCAGCTCGCCAATTATCACGAAAAACTCAGTTTTTATTAATTGCCTGATTCAATTTTGACGGTAGTAGGGTAGCTGGGACATGTTGGAGCGTTTATGATGATGTTCTCGGCATTCATTGATTCGAGTGCAGAGTTGGAAGTATTCGAATACGTATTTGACCTATACAACGACATATCATGCCCTAACAATGTATCGGCCCAATGCTTTCTTCTAGTCTCCTAAATGAGATTGGCACTATGTTGTCGACACTAGAGAGATGGTGAGCCCAAAGCACGAGATCGAACCACCAACCATGGGTGTAATGTGGGGCTCCTCTAACCGCTTCGCTATGTGAAAATTTGATCAAAGATGAAAGATGTTTCAGAATTATTCTTTTCACGTTTAGGCTAACTACTCAGCTTTGTCATTTCTTTTGTGCTCATTGCTCTTTCTCACTCTACCAAGCGTAGTTGTTGGAAGCACAGAGCTTTTCGGTGAGGCGATTTTCAAATTCGCCGGCCCATTGAATTTAGTTGGGCTTCTCGCTGCAGGTAAGCTATTTAAAGTGCTCTGAGTACAAAATTATTTGAAATGACACTCTGTCAAAGCATATTCAGGCTGCTCAAACAGCATCGTATTGGTGATTTTGAATAACGACTTAAGGACTCTCACAAAGCGCCTCATACACAAGTCTAATCCCACCATTCGTTCAATTACAATCGTGGTCGTGTAAGGAAATCTCAAACTGCGGTTGTTCACTTGACAGTCGATGTTGATCATCTTCTATGATGAATAATACATATGTTTTATTCTGCCTGTTTTGTCGGTTTGACCATTGAATGGATGTAATACTTTGTTCTTATTCGTTCTAATAATAAATTTTGAAAAATTCACTTTTTGCTTTGAGCATGGTTCAAAGATCATAGTGTGTGACAGCACACAGACGAATATTTCCAAACAAAAGTTTAACGTCAATTATCCTTGATTAATAAACGGTTGAGCTGATTTTTGCATTAGCTTTGCAGTAGATATTGGAAATGTCAACTGTATATTAGTTAATGAATGGTATAGGATGTCTAAGCTTTGAGAGAAACGAAATCGCCAAAACGTCGGCCATCGTATTTGACGAAATAACGACCTCGCAGAAACAAAAAAAACAGCTTCGTCAGTTGCACAGTGCCTTTCGGTTCAGTGAGTTCTTTCCAGAGAGATATTCCCTACATAGAGGAACCAGCGCCAAAAAATTTACACTTGCCTCTAGGTGATAAGATCACACAATGGGCAGTGTTGTACAGCCGACTGCTTGTGGTTGATAAAACGTACATTGTAACACCCTTATTTATATGTGGGTAGTGGGGACTGTGTGACCGAGTGGTTGTAAAGCTGTCGCGATACGCGTAGAGTTGAGCTCCATCCCCAACGGAAGTCAACAACAACGCTCTATGGAACGCCACAGCCAGGCTGGCCTCGAAATTGCAAGACGACTCACTTAATCAGCATTCTACACCGTTCAAAAAGATGAAAAACGAATTTAATGCCAGAAGTTCTGGCATTCATACAATAAAAAAACATTGAAGCGGATCAAATAATGTGTGAAAAATGTGGAAGCATATTTCTTTACGAGGAAGTGACTAAACCGAAAGGCATTGTGCTACTGAAGAGTCTGTAAAGCCGAAACGTGCGTTTAGTACTATACAAGTGTCATCCTTACGTAAGGCATAAAACGTGCTATCAGGATGTTTTAAATAATCTGTTATCAGATTAAAAAAAGGATACCTTCAATTCGGCTGCTCTTTCAGATCTCGATAAAAGCAATATAATCTGACAGTGTATTTTTGAGCTTTTGATGAGCTCTTTTATAGGCACTTATACGGTGCAATCCGCGTTTTTTCGGCTTTCCAACCTCGTCATTTGCACGATGTCTTACGTCTGAGCCAATTCTTCGTGAGAGAGAACTGCCACATATCACATAGAAAGGAATGGACGACGTACATGTTATACTCACACACGGAAAGGCTCAAAAATACACTGTCAGAATATATTGCTTGAGCGCGACCTGAAAAAAAAGGTCGACTACTACTAACCTTGAGCAATCGACTGTTAATTACTACAGTGCGTGGTGATGCTGTCAGTGGACATGTATTGATATGTTATTTTTGCAGTGTGTGTAGTAAAATTTTCACTTCAAACGCGGCAGTGTAATATCTGCGTCGTCCATTTCTTTACAAGTGGGGGTTCTCTCCCATAAAGGATTATTATTGGTTCAGATGTAAGACATCGTGCAACTGACGAGGCTGGAAAGTCGAAACACGTATATTACACTGTAGAAGTGCCTATAAGAGACCTCATAAAAGGCTCAAAAGACAAAAAACAAGTAGTTCGTAAATTATTCCTTACAATACGGCAGTGACTCTAGCGACAGGGCTTAGATCTCATTGCCAAACTTAGGAAAACTAGCGGTAGAAATTCTGTGTTTCAGGCAGAGCCCATTGAATATACGATTTTCTGTAGAACTGCGTAGTTAACAAGCAAAAGAAAGTAAACGTTGAGATGTCAACTTGGATAGATCCACAACGTTGAATCCCGAAGTATTACGAATATCGCACTCTATCATCAGGTCGTTGACAGAAATGGGTGACACAATGAAAGCCAGAATGTTTTCATATTGGATTCGAAACTGGACTCAAGAAATTGATGCAGTGTTAGGTGAATTTTATTCAATTTAAAAAAAAAGAGTCAACATTGTGTGCGAGAGCGAAGAATGAGGCATTGTGTATAAATTTGCTTATGAGTAGATGTGAAGGATGTAGTTGATGACCTTGAAATCATTTTAGTCTGTGTATGACCAATTCTTTCGAAATCGAAGTCACCTCCTAAAAACTGTCTCATCAAGCAGTCTAGCTTGCTAAATGTGGCACTCAATATTTAGCGTACCGAACAATCTTCAAAAAATAAGAAAAAAAACTCTTCGCTATGTTGCGGACAACAAACACAGATTTGCGACCCAGAAACTGTAAATAAGCAAGATAATGGTGAACGCCTTATCAATGGTGTGTTGCCTTATGGTGGCCTAGGATTTTACTAGATGTCAAACTGTCATGTACAGTGAAGACTTTTCGCCTTCGTGGGTAGGTGAGTCTTAGAGGAGGCTCGACATTTCCACTCAAAATCCAGCTAGCGGTAAGAAGAAATCACATCACTGCTATACTGATAATAGAATAGTTACTAAGCAACACTTTTTGAAGGAGTGCAAATGCTAAGCACCACTTATGACGTACCCGAAAGAAAAATTTCAACCAGTTGATCTCATGTCATCTAAATATGTTCGGGCCACTGTATTTCTCGTAATTCGTGAAGACCGACCGTTTGAATAAGTACTTAAGTATGAAAACTGTGTAAGATTATTGTCACTGTATCAAACAGATGAAAGAAATGAATTCACAAGTTTATTCAATACCTTTCGTTCCGACTGTCTTTATAGATCTCAAACCTATCAAGAGGTCTGTTATGTCACTTATATAGTTCCCTATGTGTAGGGATATCTCCCTGCGTAACTGACTGAATAGAAGGGCACCGTGTAACTGACGAGGCTGTAAAAACTGAAACACGTGTCTTGCACTGCATAAATGCCATAATAGGCCTCATGAAAGGCTCAAGATATGCTACCAGATTGCATATTGTTTGATGTGCCTGATAATCACTTTTGGAGACACGCATGTGATCTATTATAGGGCAAATTTATAGAGCCTGATACACGTGTCTCGACTTTGACAGTCTCATCAGTTAGGTGGTACCCTTCACATTTTGCCAATCTTCTCGAGGTGGTCCAGCCCCCTATGCTGAGAATAGGCGACGATGAACATTTTAAACCGTCCATTGAGTGAAATTATAACTGGACGTGTCAATATGCCTGGTAACTTTTGAGCCACGCATGTCAGTGGTCTGCCAAAGAGGGCTGACTTATAGAGCGCGATACACGTGTTTCGATCTTGCGATCTCGTCAGTCGGGCAGTTACTCTTTCTCGTCTTTTGCCAATCCCGTGTGGGTGCTCCAGTCCTCACACTAAGAGGACATAGAGTATAGAACGTTCGTTGTCGCTAACTCTTAAGTGGATCTCGGCTGGTATGACAAAATTTATCCACGGCATCGACAGTTTTAAAAACCTCGCAATAAACATTCAATCTAATTTTTGAGAATGTTCAAAACCTTTCTCGAGAGTTGGTGTTCCAGAGCCATACACGCGTGTTTCGGAGGTCTCGTATTCCTCGTCATTGGCCCAAGCCCCTCATTAAGCCCTGTAGTGTAGCCTCCCCTTACAGCACAGGGCTTAATGATAAGCGTGACTCATTGACAAGGCGGGCGAGACCTCCGAAACACAAGTGTATGGCCCTGGCATACCAAACCTCGGGTAAGTTTTCAAACATTCTCAAGAATTAGACTGAAGGTTTACTGGGAGGTTTCTAAAACAGTCGATGTCATGGATCAGCTTCGTTCTAACAGCCAAAATCCATCGACCTACAAGTGGTGATAGCACAGTGTCATTGTACACTATGCCGTCACCACATACGCCTCTCTCCTTGCTACAAAGCGGGGCTTAATGTTGGGCGTGGGTCACTGACGAGGAGGGCGAGACCTCCGAAACACCGGTGTTTGACCCTTGCGTACCACACTCAGATGAGGCTTCAAACATTCCTAAAAATTATGTATACAAAATTGTTTACATCACTAAGTGCTATTTGAAACTAGGTAACACAAGCAGATTAGTCCAACACATTTCTACTTTGCCCTTCACAGTCGCAAAGGGAGTGTGCTTGCGATACACGTGCCTGAACAGCCACCGCTGGGTTAAAAGAGAGAACAAGAAAACTCTGGTCTTGTGGTGGAGGTTCAATGATTTTTGTTGTGGGTCCCTCGATTTGTTTCAGGCAGTGGCGCGCAATGTCCAAAGATGGTTGGATTGTCCTTAGCGGCGCACTGACCTTTGTGCTGTCACGGGTTGGGCTCCCAAGGTGCGGCAGTCTTCGCCCTTTGAAGTGACTCTATGCACTACTGGGTCAGCGAGCTAAACTTTAATCAGTGATCGATTGGTCTTCTGCCAACTGATGTCTTGTAACGGACAAGAGCACAAAGTTCAAATCCTTTACAAGGGTTATACCCGAACAACGGGGTGGAACAAAACTTGGCGTGGTGCCAAACACTTTGGTGGCACCAAACAACCTATAATATATATGTATCATCATACTAGTAATATATTAATACTCATGATTACGACATTTTTATGTAAGTACGATTGAATGAAATGTATAGTCGTGTGCCTATACCATGAACGTTGTTATTGACGGAGCATGACTAGGCGGCGTAACTCGTTTGGGATTGCTATGTTCGCCCCGGAGTACAAGCACCGGCGGCGGAATCCAGTGGGTGAGTATATTGTGATAGCAGTGTGGTCAGTACTGATTATATATGAGCAGAATCCCTTAACCATGATGGTAGGCCGATAATGGCCTGAGTGGTTTGCCCCCGCCACGTAAGTGACATGTTCCGTTAACAATTCTATTGAGTTCATTTGACAGTTACATGAACGTAACCATATGATAGTAGTCAGATATACGACAAGGAGAGTTGTCAGGAATGCATTAATGGATCGATAATGCATTGAGGTGAGGTGGTCCGGGTGATGTCAGGCAACCGTTCGGATGAAGTTCGGCGATCGAACTGACTAATGAGGTTGGCGGCAGCCGAGTGCCTCCCTCGCCACTTGGACCATTTTCTGTCCAAGGTCCTGGACCTCTGCGATGCTCTTTAAGTTCATGAACCATCTGCGTTGCCTAAATCATCATGTAATTTCCGAAAAGATAGCAAAATTCCCTCAAGAGGCTTGCTATAAGTCTTGATGTCACACTTATTCTATTCTATCACTACCAATTAAGAGCTTCCTCAAGAAGAATATAAGGTGAACCTTTCTCCCGAACGAAAATGCCAGCGAGAATAAGGTGCCCTTTATTCCGTCCTTTACTTTCATCCATAAAAGGATGATTACTAAGTATTTATTCCAAATGCCGCACTGGAGAATTTGGAGTAGTGATTAAAATACCACAGAACCCTCTATGACATAGGCTAATTAGTACGCGTTTCTATGCTCGTGTATACATAACACGAAACTGCGTAATATGACTTAGATAGCTTGGAAAGATCATGTTTATTGCAAGCTAATTACTCAAAGACTTCCACAACAATTTCAAAAAAAGCCTAAAATCATAATGTAAATCTCTCTTAAAACTACCCAAAAACACCATAATTAAAAGCGGTCTAACGTTTACAAATAAAACTGAGGACGAATAAGCTCTTTTTATTTTAAATATAAACCAGCAACAAAGGCAAAGATTACTGAAAATGTTGTTAATTTCGGCCGGGTCATTGTCGCTTCTATTCATGTTGGAAAAATAGTTCTTAATCAAGATTTTCAACATCATACAGTGCTTTTTCGAAGCAATTCACGATGCTGTTAAGAAAGGATGAATAAAAACTGTTAAGAATCCAGAACAAAACGAAGAAATAGGAGCGGAAATAGATAAATACTATTTTACTAAAACTACTATAAATTACTGAATTTACTGTCAATTACGATTTTTTGAGCGCAGACCAATCTTATATATGAAATCTTAGGGTAGTTGTTCACCACCCACCATTTTCTACGAATCTTTCACTGAGTGCTCTTCTCTCTGAACACACAGATTAAGGCTTACAGGGAAGAGATCATTGGGAGCGTTTTACATTAGAATTCATCTCGTTTGCTCGTCATTGAAATTGAAATTGTTCTAGGAGATAGGTAAATGTCACATTAGCACGAATTTAGCATAAAATCTAACTAGATCATACAACGCCTATGAACTAGTGTACAAATGCATGCTCATAGAGGTCGTATATATTATGTATATGAAATGTATGTGTGTGCGTGTATATATGTCTGTGTATATAATCCTGTTGGAAACTTGTACTAACATCTGTGGCAAATCAAAATCATAAACTCGCGTGTGATACGACGCTTCATACTTTACACTACTTTGCGTGGCGGTCGACTAACAATACCGCGAAAGCGGCCAGGAGCGCTAAGCGGGCGCTGAGGCAGTTCTTTCAAAAGTCAGAACCATTTGTGTGGTCCCTCCGTCAAATGTGCGGAGGGGAAGCATCGTAACTAGGGTTACCGTTCGGGGTATGGGGGGTTGCTATGAGCCACGCTCGGGCATTTTTTGTGGAAACTTCACCCCTATGTCAACTGTAACAATTGCTGAAGTAAAACCAGGAGATCAGTACAACTGGAGCATGCGTAGTTATGAATATATAATTCAGATAAGATAGGATAGAAGTGTTCAAGAACAATCTAGATTATTTCTTTTATTCAATATCACTTCGTAGTAGTGCCGTGATGTTACGGATTTGAATCAAACAGTGCTAAGTGATACGCGAAACATCTAATAACAGGATAGGATTGAAACAGTTCTTCCATTACTAGTGTTTTAGAATTTGGGACCACAAAATAGAAATTTACTACTACGATTTTGATCTTTATCTACGCCGAAGCGATTTTATAATTACGAAGTGATAGAGTACTACAGAAGATGTAGAAACAACGTCAGTGCCTCAGAAAGTCTCGTATTTTTAAGCGAAAG
Source organism: Parelaphostrongylus tenuis (assembly GCA_019055375.1). Lineage (NCBI taxonomy): Eukaryota > Metazoa > Nematoda > Chromadorea > Rhabditida > Metastrongylidae > Parelaphostrongylus > Parelaphostrongylus tenuis. The sequence goes on from JAHQIW010006258.1 coordinate 39,697, forward strand.
AGGACTAACATCCATGCTTAAACGACATATCTCCATTTGTTAGTGAGCATTTTTATGCTATAATATTTATATCAATCGCAATTTCAATCATATTTATCATTCATTTTCTATCTAGAGAATGTCTCACCTTCATATGTTACAGAAAATCTATAAATCATCTGGTAGTCAGTTACCCCTGTACTTCTGAAATTAAACATTACGGCACAGTCCTTTCAGTTTTCATATTTCTCATTCTTTATGGTGCATAAAAGTCATCATAGTGACTAAACATCACAGGGCAATAAATGTTTTCAATTACCCCTATACTTCTGAAATTAAACATTACGGCACAGTCCTTTCAGTTTTCATATTTCTCATTCTTTATGGTGCATAAAAGTCATCATAGTGACTAAACATCACAGGGCAATAAATGTTTTCAATTACCCCTATACTTCTGAAATTAAACATTACGGCACAGTCCTTTCAGTTTTCATATTTCTCATTCTTTATGGTGCATAAAAGTCATCATAGTGACTAAACATCACAGGGCAATAAATGTTTTCACGATACTGCACACTTCTTGCGATAAATTTCTTAGATTACTCTTGATGATCATTGAAATATAGTCTGATAGAATCTTTCAACGGTCTGAAACCACCAGTCGCTAGAATCGCGTGGGTGCCGTGGTTCCGTGGTCTAGTGGTTGTGATGCTCGTCGCGAAGAACGTAAGGTGAAAGTCCGTCACCCATCACTGGCGACAGTCAACAACGAATGCGCTATGGAACGCCGCAACTAAGCTCATATCGAGATTGCAAAGTGCTGCGGTGAATCAGTATTCTGGCGACGTCCAAGGGGAAGTTGAAAAAACGAGGGAATGCTAAAAGTACTGAAACTTGCACTGGGGCAAAGATAGCTCTGTGATGACGAATAAGGTACTAAAAAAATGTTTTCAAGCCTTTTAAGATATCTGGTAAGGCAGTTAGGTAGCATTTGTATGTTTCGGCGTTCTCGCGCGCCTCATCAGTAAAACACGTTCTAGGCTTCACCTCTGCTTACTAATAGCAGTTGGCGTCGGAGATGTGCGACTCTACAACAAGTGAAAGGGTTGCGGTCTAAAATGATTGGAACGTATTGCTAATGGCTTCTATGGCGGCCCTGAGTTATGACCAATTAATCATCGGCTTTCATTGAAATGTAATGCCGTCGGCAAAATTGGAAGACAAATTTCGAGTAGATTCAGATAAATTTGTGACGAAATTTATAGATCAAGCCGTTCATGCATCAATACAAGCAGATATCCACAACTTTCTATGAAGACATTGCTCTACTAATTGCTGAGAAGATGTTGAATAATTTCATCTTTTGAAAAGTTTCAAAAAAGTTGCTGTCTATGAATGCATTCTGACATATTTCTTTGTATTTTGTCACTCAACATCATTCATACAGCAGAAGGACGAAGATAGAGTGCACAATAGGAAAAATGGATGAAGGTATAGACTGCCAAGGGAAGAGATGCCTATGTGATTCCATAATCGACTGAGCAAAGATGAAAACATCTACACTTGATCTTCGATAAAATTCGACCACTATTTTCAGTTTTCTATGGCAACAATCTGGATTTTATCGAATTCCGTACACATATGTGAGTGTATTTTTCAAGTAAGTGCAATTCGTCGCCTATATTTTTCTACTCTAACGTTTCTTAATGTGTTCGTCCTAGAGGCGGGACCACCCAAGTGGAATGTGACCGTCCTGTCAATAAGGTCTACTCTCATCCAGAACCCTTCAACTTCATCAATTACGCGCTTGTATTTTTCATATTACTTTCTATCAATTATAATCTTCCGCAAAGTGCCAATCTGCCACTAGCAATTATGGATGTCCTCCCATCAAAGTGTGTGATGATAAGGTCACGTGCGAAAAACTCGTTCAGCTATCGATTCTACCATTACGTTGTTCGTTTGTCGACCAGAATTCGATTTTGATATCATGGATCCTATATGAATTGTTGCTTCCGCGTAGACTGCTGTGAAAATGTTCTCATTTGTTGTTTCCTACCATTTTGAACATTGCAATCCAAATATTGTTTGATGTATTTGCTTCCATAGATTTTCGAACTGAACACAATACTTGACGAGAAATGACAACGGCGAATGATCGAGCTGTTCTGAACCACATTCTCAATCCACTGATGCCGACGGATACGAGCTGCGGAAACATTATTGAAGACGACGGTAACATATTCAAACTTTCCAAGCCGTTCTAAACCGCACTAAAGTTTTTATTTTAAAAAAGCAGAAAACTAATAAGATGTCCGGAGACTTGCCCCACTTCTTCATTATCTCAAATGATATTGGGTCATTCCATAAGTTAAGGCCCAGAACAGTAAACACTATTTTTTTCCAACCAGAATTGCATGATTTTGCTACCATTAAACTGCCATTTTTCGCGAACATTTTGGTATATGACTTAGCTAAACTTGCTTGGGATAGAGCTGTCGTAGGAACAAATTCGCTTGCTACTCATGCACGAATGGCACGTAGGGAAAATGCAAGTGAAGCGGCGCACAAAGTTTGTGGAGCTTGAGGCGATGATATAGTTGCAGAAAGGACGGCTAGAGAGTGGTTCGCAAAGCTCAAATTGGAGAAAACAGCTTGGACAATCGTCGCGCTCGAACCGTCCACAGAAAGCTCCATTAATTTCGCGTGCCCGTTCAATAGCATTTTCCGCTAAGCGCGATTTGCGCATGAGTAGTAAGCAAATTCGTTTCCAAGACAGCTCCATTTTGAAGAAAGTGTAGACAAGCTGCATACCAAAATGTCCCCAAGAAAATGTGCAATTGAACGATACCAAAATCAAGTAACTTTGATTACTTCTGGTTAGTAAATTTTATGTTTACTGCTCTGGTGCCATAACTTATGGAAAGATCTAATGTTTTTTAATGTTACCACTTGAAAACTTGTCCTTTTTCGCCATTTGATTAATTACTGTTATTACTAGTACTACTTTAGAGAATTGTCCTTAATCTCCACTCTACTAATTACTTTTCTTGGTAAGACTACCCTTTAAATTGAGTGAGAAAATGGCGTATTCAACATTAATTTGTACTTCAGAGATTATTTACGCATCCTATGACTTGATCAATCATCATCGACGTATATGAATGCATATTTCGCCTAAATTGTGACTTGTCGTAGTCTAACGATGCACGTGACCAGTGCTTTTGCCCTTCCAGACAAGTCCAGTGCACAGAATGAGGTACTTGATTAGTCCAATTAGGGGATCGAATCAATAGCCACACATGCATTACAGTGCAGTTCTAGCTGCTGAGCCTTACGCGCCTTTAGTAGTTAACTCATGGCTATGTAGTGGGTGCCTAGTTCTTACGTGAATTAACTAAGGAATCGGCAGATTGCAATAGTAATTTTTCTCTTGCACTTCTCAATTACGTTATTAGCGCATATGAAAATGGAGTCTAAGTTCGACCCTAAATGCGCCACCTGTATTCTTCTTCGCAACCTTTCAGTCTACAGTATACAACATCATTCTGAAACCCACTAGGACCCTGCTGATATCCAAGGATACTGATTGACACGCAAAAGCTCCAACCCTGAGCGGAAGTTGAACCCGCGCTTGACCCATACCTAGGGCTCGTGCTACCACTGTGCCAAAGAGGTCACCGCTCTTTCCACTCTTTCTTCATTATAAGGCATCGCAGCTCTTAGTAACCAACTATTGATAGGTTTGGTCTAAATAAATACATAAAGGAATTGAAGCCAGTTAAACTGATAGCTATACACGGCTCTAAGATGAGAGATTCACGAAGCTCCGTGATGTAGCTCAGATGTATAGAATGACTTCCCACTCTAATTCTGTCTCAATGCCTAATATAATACACGGTTCTTTTGTGTTAGCGGGAAACAATTGAAAAAACGATCCTTCTCGTTGGACAAGAACTTATCATAAGAGTGTCATAGTTTTGTTGTAACATTTCAGCGAAGGAAAACATTTGTGTCTCACTCGGACATATTTCTCGCAGGACAGAGCTCCTCCTGTAGACAATTAGTAATCATTCGACAGCGTAAGATTTAGCGATTCCAATCCTGCGCCTATTTTCTGGAAGACCATTTTAGTGCAGCGTAGCAGGGAAAACAAGATCGATTTATATACGAGTATATCTGTTTTTAGTTAATCTACGGGATGAGGGAGGGGAAGGGGGCAGGGGTGAGATGCCTGCGGTTTCAACACTACAATCAATCGATGGTGCTGATGCGTTACACATATGAAGTGCAACTTTTTGTCATTCAGTTTGGAATCTTTTCTCCGCTTTGAAAGAAACTCCATAGAAAACGCATTACTCTGATATTACAAGATTTCCTCTACACGCTTATGTGCTCTTTTCGTGCTTCCAGCGAATAATAGTTAGAGTGCCCGGCAGGTGTACAACATAGTTTTATCTTGAATGCTACAGCGTTGTAAATGGGTCCATTTGTAAAACAATTAAACAGCGCAGTAGCCAGAAATTCAAGCTCTCGAATGATTATTAAAAGGCCAATGGAAAGTGTTTGTCAAACGAAAGTTATCGTGTCATCATTTGTTCACGCTAACAGAAAAGAACCTAATGGTCTTATGCCAGTCGAAAGCAGGAATCTGAGTCGCCTCAGATTGGTGGCGTATTGAATGTCAAGAGATCTCATTTGCAGCTCCGATAACAGCTAGTGGCATTGAAGAGTCACGAAGATTGGAAATTGAAGGAGTTAGACTAGCTGAAAATGGAGAAATCGATCAAGCGATTGAGAGATTCAACATGGCAATCCAGGAATGCCCAAAAAATCCTTCAGCCTTCAACAACAGAGCGCAGGCCCTTCGTTTAGCAGGAAGGATTGAGGGTACGCACCATGTCGCTTTATTGTTCTTAGTCGAGTGTTCTGCAGTAGACTTACTTCAACTTGATTTCCAAAAAGAGTGTTTTTTTCTTTTTAGCATTCCCAATGCTAAGATTTTTCATTCATAGATAAATCCAATTATAGACGCTCTCAGAGACTTAGACGAAGCGATTCTCCTCAGTAACGGCCATGGAAGAAGTGCATGCCAAGCATTTGTACAGCGCGGTATGATACACAGATTGCGTGGTGACGATGAATTTGCCAGGGTAGGGAATTTCAAAGATTGCTATTGACAAAGACATCAAAGGAGTTAATTTAGACTGACTTCCAAAAAGCTGCGGATCTTGGATCGTCTTTCGCAAAGATGCAGGTGGTTGCACTCAATCCTTATGCTGCTATGTGCAACAAAATGCTCAGTGAGGTCTTTACGAATCTCAAGGAAGGAAAAAATGATTAAGATTTTGAGGAGAATCACCTTTACTTGCTTACACGAATTTATTGAGAGTTCACAACAAATTTACATGGATGGTATGACAATTTTTATTGTGATATATTTCAAATAAAGCCTTTGATTCTGCAATAAAGCAAATTGGTAAGCGATTTTATCCGTAAATGACACAGACATTCTGATCAGCGACAGCACTACCCATATTGAGATAATTTATTTGGACGTTTCAGATACCGAAGCAGCGTAATAATAGCTTCAGGTGTAACACCAGAAAGCCTAGAAAAAAAAGGCTAATTAGTAATAAAGTCCCTAAAGAGCACGCAAAAACCACTTCTTCAAGAAACCCTTTACCTAGAAGCGGCACCAAGACTGAGTGGACGAGAACGATCCAGTATTTCCTGGCATTCCATACTCAAGCCCTTCAGGCTACCGTAATCTATGTCCTCAGGGATTGGAGTGCTCGATTCTCGATCTATTTCTTGCATCTGAACAGATTTTACTCAGTAAAATCAACATTATGACACATGACCCTAACTAGCTATGAAGCCATGAGGATTTGTCTCGTGCAAGAGACACAAAGAAATGAGACTTATATGTTAGACGGCGACAAGTTTACAAACCGATCTCATTCGCTGGACAGGAACTTTTCATAGGAGTGTTTGTAACAAGCGGAAGCTTGAATCTCTGTCTAAAGCCCCACTTTGCTGGCTTTTCAAGACACCCTTTTATAACGGTGTAAAACTCAAAATAGAATTATTTTTCACACTCGCCTTCGCCTTCATTTTTCTCACGCGTGCAATTCGGTGGAAACACAAAAAGCATATCGGCGTGTAGAGAATTTTTGGCACTATCACAATCATACTTTTACCTCAAGTTTCTGTCGATGCGGTGAAAAAATCCCGACTAAATATAACAACTTTTAAACGCGACCGATCGCCCCGCCTCACCTCGCCCCTGCCGCGTCCCTCGCTCCATGATCTACCCGATAAACAAGGTCGTTGAAAATGTGAAACTCGATCGATTTCCCCTGAGGAATGGTATTTCCAGAAAATAAGCACAACGTTGGAATCATTGGAATTTACGCTATCAAATGATTACTATCAGTCTGAAGGAAGAGCTCTTTCTGGCAAAATTCGAAGCACAAATATTTTCTTTTTCCTATGGCGCTATCAAAAGAGTTTTTCCAAAAAGTAGACACTTTTTTGAGTTCTTCAAAACTTGTGCTATCGCATTGAAACTAGCACTCTAAGGAAGGAGTTTTGTCCACCTGAGTATAAGCGAGGTAGGAAAGAACACGTGCTCGTGTGAAACATAATTCTACTTCGGAGTTGACAGTGCTACAAAAAGGTGTTTTGAAGGACTTACCACGTAAGACTCTAACCAGAGATTAAACTTTCGAGTGGTTACTAACACCTATAAAAAGCTCATGCCCAGCGAATGAGATCGGTTTATGAATCTGTCGCCGTCTAACATAGAAGCAACAAATAACCTTTCGATTTTCTGATATGGCGCTCTTCTTTAAAGCTATTTATTGAGAGAAGGATGTCACGGGCAAGTAGCGGAAATTTACTGTGGCCTATACTTGCCCCTAGCTGGGCTTTCAGAATTGCTTTGTCAAAAGTCATTTACAGCACAGAAATTCACCTTGACTTTCATCCTTTCGTGTGCTGCTTCGTAGAAGCCTTCGGATTTCACGCGTTCTTCCAGATTCTTGGAATCGCTCGGGATACAATGTCTCAACCGTTCGGGGAAAGCACTCTTCATTTCATCCAAAGAAATGTTATGACGGTGAATCATTTCGTATGCGGACAATACTACATTCGATATTTGTTTGAAAACAAAATGTAGAATTCCAAGAAAGGCTCCGAACAACCCGTAGGCATACCTTTACCCGTAATTTTCAATTGATGTGAAGGGAAGACTTGTGACCATTTCGTGAGGCTCAACTGGATCTCCTTCAGCTCTGTTGTTAAAGTGTCAATAGCTCGTTTATTGGCAAGGAAACGAGACCATCGAGCATCTCCCACCGCACCCCACTTGCGCCCGAGTTCTGTAAGCCTCATATCGGCGTTATCCGGCCTAAAAGTGATGTAATTAGCCATAAAGCTTTGGTTTTTTGGACTTGACTGACTTCAAATAGTCTTTTGATTCGATCGCTTTCAGAAGTGTTAAGATATATTTCATAAAGGTTATGCTGCTAGCAAAGCTTTGAACCCGAACAAGAGTTGAACCAACATCTCACCCTTTTCCGAGACATGCACTACCGCGATTCCACGTTGAGTGCCCACATCTAATATTTGTTAGCGTAATTAAGCTCAATACCGTTATGCGCTTGATAGGCCAAACCGTTGACGGTTGACTGTTGACATATCGTTGTATCGCAGAAAATGATAGCAAAACAGAGGCTCCAGTAGTGTAATAGGTAAGTACGCGCCTCAGAAGGGATGAAATGAGGGTTCGATTACTTCGGAAGCCCAAGGTCTCATATCATTCGACATTAATGGATTACTAACTTCGATTATTTGAGTAATAAGTATACCCAGCGATGTTGAATCACGTACAAATTTTTGCATCAGGCAGGATGTGAAACTGGATTCACTGTCGCAGTCGACCACCAAACCAAAACCGTTCAATTGATTGCTGACAAAATGATGCGGCGTAGCATAGAAAGAGGCGTGGCAAAACAGGCATGGGTAGCGCAACGGGCTACAGCACGCGTCCCCGTATGAGAATGATATCGAGTTCGAGCTCCGCCTGACGCAAAAGTTTTGTAAACCACTCAAAATCATTGGGTAAACTTGTACCATCATACCACCGCTATAAAGCGGTTAAATAAAAAAAAAATTCATGACTGCTGAATCTTGAAAAAACATACCTAAGATGAAGCCTGTGTTCTGCACGTGATGTAAACATCCTATATGGCTCATTGGTACCCAAACTCGTTAGATCGTCAATAAGCACACCAATATATCCTGCTTATAAAGCGAATTTATTGCGATGTTCAACTCCAGTTGAAAAGGAACTAAAATATATTGCAAAAGTCGAGGAAAAAACGTGGCGAACCTTGACTACGACGAATAACCATTCCATCCTCGCCTCGAGCACGAGCAGCAGCATTTATACCAGCAACTACTCCTACAAATATTCAGTCAAATCAGTTCAAGTCAAATTTAGTCTACGAAGATCTAGAGACCCCCATAAAACGTAAACGTATACTGTTACTTGCTTAAACAAACGAGAACACGAGGTTCCTATGAACAACTTCTTTCAACAGCTGACGCTTCAACGGTTTCGTCCTCCTCAGTGTCCAAACAAATCTCACTAACTCTCCTTTGGCTGACTGGGTTCTAATCTAACTGGTTTTTCCACGTTCTGAAGAAGGTGAGACCAACAAAACTTCAGATGTTGAAATGAATTTCATTATGACAAATTCGCTTTTGACTTGTCAAGAAAACTCTGAATTCCTGAACAAATCAGACAAAATGACTAAAAAAAACAGTAAGTCAACTGAGCACTATAAACTTATGAAAAAAAACCCCGCGGCATATTGGCAAAGATCTCGTGAACGGTACAGGATTGTTTGACACAACCACAAGTCAAATCTATCCACGAATCACAAATGATGCATCGGGAAGCAAGCAGACTGAATTGTTAGTGACAGATAGATGACATATTGATGAAAGGATACAGGCTAAAACTCACGGCGTTGATCAATCCCTGAGGAATGCGTCTTGTATTCGTCTTCAAATTTTAGCTTCGTTTAAGAAGATTAAATGCAAATCTGGCCTTCACAATGCCTCGTGGTAGCCCATCGAAGTCTTAAGTCAGTGCTGCTATCCTTCTCGATTAGTCTGGTACCACTCAACCGACCCCAGAGGAATAGAAGGATTGATGAGCATTCGACGCACGATCGAAGCGTCGGCCATTGATCTGGTCGACCACGTGTGTGTCGCAAAGCACCTCCAACTACTACGCCACATGCTTCGACAAATTTCTACGAAGTTATTTTATTTTACTTCATTTTACACTACCTGTTTACATTTTATTGCTTCGATCCCAGTACCTCTAGCATTTGATTCGTTCTCACTCATCATCACGAAAGTTTTCAAATATCTCGTCTCTTGCTTCAACTGCTGCTCGATAATATCGTCTTCAGTATTATTTTTATGGATAATAGGCTAAGTCAGGTTTCTCTGAGATCTTGTAGATAGCCACGGTAAGGCGTTCGCTAATGATTGCAGAAGCTTGAGAGGGACGGAGTCAAATCAGAACCTTGCTTTCCGTAAACTTAATCGATAACGTGCACCACTAACCAAGCTCCCTCCTAAGGAAGATATTATTTCTTGAAAAAAAAAATTCAGATTCAAAGTTGCACTGAAGTTCTAACGTCCAGACAAGTGTTCCGGGAAAAAAAGAGAGCAATAAGAATTCCATCATTTCTGCTCAGCGAAACAACCATTTCTGGGAATGATAGTAGCTATTGGGCACCACACTAAAGGATAGATTTCTCAGTATTGATTAATCCCTTAGGAATGCGGCATGCACTCATCTACATCCAGTGACTGAACACATATCTGGCTTGACGATTAATCGAGGTAGTCTGCAGCTATATCAAATCAGTACTGCTATTCTCCCAAACAAATCTGATATCAGTTCAACGACTCCAGAGGGATCAAAGGTTTGGTGAGCCGTGGGTGCGGGCTCGAACCAATAACGTGAGTGTTGCAGGGCAGTCATCTAACCACTCCGCCACACCAACACATCTTATCAACTGACCTAGAGTACCATGAAACTCCACAAGAAAATGACTGCAGTAAACTAACCTTACCTTGTGCGGCAGCTTCTTCATATCCCGTAGTACCGTTGATCTGTCCAGCGAGGAATAATCCTTTCAGCACTTTCGTCTCTAATGTTGGGTATAGCTGTTTGGGATTCAGAAAATCGTAATGCACACCGTAACCATACTGAGCGATTTCCACCTGAAATTGAATGAAAAGGCCCAAATGCTAAATAGAGCAGCGATTGACGGAGGAAAACATCTAAACAATTTTTTACATTCGAAAAATTTACGGTGAAGTTGGAGCGTTCACCACCACAGAACTCAAAGCTCCCTGCCAGAATGCATTGAACTATAGTAATGAGAGCACAAACGATCTATATAGGTTTGGTGATATTCAAAACTTACAGACCTAAATCTCCCAAAAACGCATTACCACTGTAAAAGAGGATGCCACGGATATCGATGACCCATTGATGGATACCACCGTGTCAGGTTCCACGGAATCAATTTCTCAGCCATACAGGCGTAAGAAAAGCGCTCCTGACGGGAAAAGTAGAGACAATTTTCACTCCCCTCCCGCCCACATGAAACTATCAATAATAGCGAAACTGAACGGAAAATTTATGGTCACGGAGCTTAAAAGAGGACCTGTTGATGCTGATTGCTTCTATTACATCTGATTAAGAACACTAAAGCTATAAATATGGGTCTAATTATATCAAATGATTAGTAAAAATTCGACCTCATGAAAGAGTTGGACTCGCGTTACACCCTTAAAGGGACCGCGTGCTACCACTACACCACCGAGGCCATCATAAATCTAACAGTTACTTAATCGGAAATCATCTTTATTTGACCGCCGACTGCGGTGTTATGATGTTTAAATAAACCCAATTATGTAGAGTGGTGTGGAAAAACGTTTGCGTCAGCCGGGATTTGAACCCAGATCTTACTCTTTCCGGGAACATGTGCTTAACCGCTGCACCACCGACGCTCGTTTTTTGCACTCCATTCTTTCTACAATACAACGCGTTATCTGTCAACAGCCAACCGGAACGAGAAAGATCTGGGTTCAAATCCCGGCTGACGCAAACGTTTTTGCACACCACTCTACATAATTGGGTTTATTCTATGAGTTACGTTGGCACAAGACCGAGAAGCTCAATTATTCACGAAAAAAAAATTTCAGAACAACTATATATCGTTTTACAGGTAATAAAACGAACAGAAAATTACGAAAGCTGCAGACTTGACGAACAGCTCACCTTTTCAAGTCCCTTGATAGATCTCATAATCTTCAGCTGTATGTCCGGCGAGAAAGTCATCGACATTCCTTGAGGGTAGATCAAGTTCGACTCCAGCCCTTCATGCTCCAGAAAAACCTGCAAAAAGAAGAAAAATAGCTAACCTAAGAGATACATCTACAAAGATTCAAATAAAAACGAACTTAACATCGAATTAACAATGGGAAAACGATAAGAATAAAGGGGGATTTATCCATAAAAAACAGGGCAAAAACTAGACAAAACTACAAGAAATCATGAAATTTACGGCTCTCAGAAGTCACACCAAGTGTTAACTATGTCTAGATGAAAATCCAAGAGTAAGTGGAGGAAATTACAACGAATTCGTTTTTTTTCACTGATTTTTCAAAGCAATGCTATAATGCTAAGATTAAACGGTACTTATATGCTAGACGACGACAACTTTCTAAGCCGATCTCATTCGCTGGACAGAATCTTTTCGCAAGAGTACCAGAAATCACTGCAAAAGCTTAAATCTCCGACTAGAACTCCACGTCGCTTTGTTTTTCAAAATCGCGTCTTATGAGACTGTCCAGAATAAAATTTTGTTTCTCAGTCGTCTTTCGAACTCAATTTTACCACGAGTATGAACTGCTGGAAGCACGAAAAGCATATCAGCATGTAGAGAATTTTTCTTAGTACCAGAAGTTACGTTTTTATCTAAAATTTCTGGCGATGCGGTGAGAAAACCTCAAGTGAATAACAATATTTCAAACGCTATCAATCGCCCACACCCGCACCGTGAGTTGGCCAGTAAACAAAGTCCCCGAAAAGGTTCACAGCCGAGTAAAATGTAATGGGAAGCCACAGCGACGACTTGTTAATAGGGTAAATACTGATCCGGCGGCAGCTATTTCTACTTTATTTAGGATTTTTTCAGTGCATCTAGAAAAGCTTTGGATTAAAACGCATGATTCTGATACTACGGGAAATTCGCTACAAAGTGAATGCTCTTCCTGCTTCCAACAATCTATACTCTTGGTAAAAATGAAGAGGAAAGGCGAGTAAGAAACAAAATTTTTGTCTGGATGCTACGGCGTTACAAAAAGATGTTATGAAAAAAAGGTCACGTGGAGTTGTCGCCAAAAATTTGAGCTTTCAAATGATTACTGACACTCTTATGAACACACTCCTGATTACTAACACACACTCCTTCCTGTACAGCGAATGAGATCGTTTGAAAAATCAATCGTCGTCTAACATGTAAGTACCGAATAAACATCAAAGACTACTGAATGGTATGCAGAACAATCGACCTCACCTAGGAGTTGAACCTGTGTTTCACCCATAGCACGGGAACGCGCTACCACTACACCACCGAAGCCACCGCTTCGCTATCATTCTATCGCCAAACTTGTAACCCATTATCCCTTTGCGGACGATGAAGGTCACCTCAATCCTCAATTCTTCATAGGGTCTTTTTTCGTTGAGCAAAGATTTTTATCTAGAATTTAATCAATCATTCGAAAGCTTGAACCTCAAAGATTGTGACATTTTACTTGGTCTTCAAAAAGGACTTTGTAGTACGCTTTAGCAGCAAAAGGTAAGATTAGGTTTCACACTCGGTTTCCTTTATTTGCTCAGTTAGTCTGTAGATCGCTTTTTGTTGGACTACACTCGGTAATGAGCGCATGTGGCGCAGTGGTTAGAGGTGCCCTGCGTCGCACACGAGGTCAATGGTTCTATCTCGCGCTTATGGCTCACCAAGCCATCCATCCCTCCGGGGTCGGTAAATTGGTACCAGACAGGTCTCAGACTTGTCTGGGAGGATAAGCAGCACTGACTCGATCAGCGGGAGGCCTCCGCGAGTCATGGTAAAGGCCAGATATGCATTCAATCACCTCAAACGAAGTTAAAAATTGAAGTCGAATGCATGGCGCATCCCTCAGGAATTGATCAACGCCGAGAGCTTTATCCTTTATCCTTTACACTACGGTCATTTGATAGCCCAAATCTCGGCGTAGAGGTTTGAACTGATTCCCGCAAAGCTTTCTGAAGCGCACTGTAAGAGCAAAGATAAATTACGTTCTAAATTCGGAGTTTGCTTCCCACACAGTAGTTATATATGCACCAAAAGTATATAAACTTGTAAAGAAGGTCGTGTTCTATCAGAGCGATACAAAGAGCCTGAAGTATCTCATGAAACAAAGCAAAAAACCCTTATAAAACAACAAAAAGGGCGCGCCATTGGCGATATCGATTATGCTGCTGCCCACAAAGGGCTATTCAAATGACTTACCCTATGATGTAGATTCGGGAAACGGATGATTTTGGATTCAAGAGATGGGCAGTAACGAGGACCATTCACTTCTGCGTGGATATATTGCTTGTCAACTAGGTTCTTCTCTACAATTTCACGCACGAGATCATTCGTATGCCCAAGATAGGTTGGGAGCTGAAAGATTAAGTAATTTAGTTGAAAGTTAAATAGTTACAAAACAGCAATGCACACAGAAAAACACATCCAGTAACGCTCAGTGATATGCAAAGCTTTGAGCTTCAGGAGAAGGTTCAGTCCGCGCCTCACCCTTTCCGCGGTGCGCGCTAACCACTGCACTATCCGGACTCACTAGGCCGAACCGTTGACGATTACTTGCTGACGTAATCGACACCTTGTATCGCAGAAAGAGTGATAGCACAACAAACAAGAGCCTCGGCAGTGCAGTGGTTAACACGCGACCTCGAAAAGAATGAGATATGGGCTTGACTCCCTTCCGAGGCTCTTAGTTTTCCTTGTCATTCAACATTCTTGAAGATGCATTCATAACTTCATATTACCACTAGAAGAAGCGTCTGAATACAGAGTTCGATAATTTTCCGTTAGACGGCACGCAATGAACAAACGATCCCACTCGCTGAACAAAGATTTTTCATAAGTGTTACCGATCATTCGAAAGCTCAAATCTCTCGCGAGAGTGCCACGTGACCGTTTTTAGAAATACCCTTCTGTAACACTGTGAAATCCAAATTTTGTTAGTTTTACATCGGTCGAGCAATTCTTTCTATTACTTTCCTGGAAGCACGAAATACCCATCTAGAGGAAATCTCGTAGTATCAGAGTCATGCGTTTGAGCTGGAGCTTTTTTCAAAGCTGAGGAAAATTCCTAACAGAATGACAAGAATCGCACTTCACATGCGACACACGCCGCATCGAATCTACAGCCACCAGACACCCCGAAAGCAGACCAGCCGGTAAACAAGCGTGCCGAATATGTAAAGCTCGATTTTATTTTTCCTGCTTCTTCATAGAGAAACGGTTTTTCCGGAAAACAGAGACAGCGTTGGAATCGCTGAATCTTACGCTATCGAATGATTACTCCCTTCTAAAGGACGAGCTCTGTCCTGCGATAAATATTCGCCTGTGAAGCACAAATGATTTCCTTTGCGTTGTAAAAAGACTTTTACAAAAACGGCCACGTAAACGGTCTAACCAGAGACGTAAGCCTGGAATGATTACTGAAAGTGCCATGGAAAGTCTCTGTTCAGTGAATGAGATCGTCTCGTCATCCCGTGACGTCGAACGACAAAGTAGCACGATTATTGCCGATAGAGAAATATCGTTATCTTTTAGTGCGATACGAGACCTGAAAATATTCGGTACTAAGATTCAGTGTTGGAATACGAGTGGTACACATTGGAAATTAATTCCCATTACTTCGAATTTGCCAGATATGAGATTTCCCAAAGTGAAATGACCGCCAAGAAAAAGAAGAACCTGTTGACTCGGAGGAAGCCACATTTCATCCGTCATGAAAGAGAACGGTATCGGAATCGCGTCGGGAGGCCTGAGTTCGAATTTAGAGAAATCTATGGTGTCCTACAAATACAATCGATTACATAAGTAAAGAAAAACTGAAGCAAAGGCGGGCCGATAATCCCGCAGATAGTGGAGCAACCTTGATTAGCCGCGGAGGTGTTCCTGTACGAAGGCGTCCGAGTTCGAAACCCAGCTGATGGAAATTTTTTGATAAGCTCGTTGCACTCTGAAAAAAAGTCTTTCCTCACTTGATGGTGAACAACTAACCGAGTCGTACGTACCTTTTCCCCAATCCTACCAGCAGGCCATCGATCCTTTCCCCTGAATATTTCGCCTCCCAAGAAAGTTCCGGTTGCTATCACTATAGATTTCGATCTAAAGACACAAATTTGAACTTGACTGATAAAAGACAGACGATAGTTTGCAGCTAATCAAATATTCATTAGTTTTTCACTGAAAACAAACATAATTGGTTAGAATGTAGGAGAGGAAGACCCTAAATTTTGAAAATGTCGCGAGAGGCAAAACATTTGACTACAAGCGGGAGTTGAACCCGCGTTTCACCCATACCCGTAAGCGCGCACTACCATGACACCACCGACATCACCACTCTACTACATCTCCTTCTTCGATATTAAGTATCACAGCTGTCAGAATGACTGAATTCAATGCCGATATGCGCATACCAGACCAAACCCGTTAGAGGTTGGTTACTGATAGTTTACGACAGTCTCGATAGTTTATATCGAAGAAAGGGTGGTAGTAGAAGGGTGGCACTGATGGTGTAATGGTAGCACGCGCCTGCAGTAAGGATAAATGCGGGTTCAACTCCCGCCAGAGGGCTAAAGTCTTGCTTATCACTCAACATTCTCAGCCGTGCCACTGCCAAATAGCAGCCGAAATAAAGAATTTTCCAGATAATCTGAAAAGTGTCGCAAACCAACTAACATACTTGAGCTTTCGTCCATCCTCCAAGGTAACACCATTGACTCTCAAATCACTCTCAACTCCCGTATTGATGGCTTGTACATCACCTTCTATCACTTCGAGATTTTTAGTAGAGAAAATCTCCTAAAAAGTTTACATATGGAGAACCCATATGTCAGAAAACCCAAAAACTTGGGCTACAACTAAAAATTTGAAAGATTTTTGAGAGGGGCCTCTACGACAGAAACAAAGCCTAGATAGGACTCAAACTCAAAGTTTTACCCCTAGCACACGTATAAACACCTCGCGAATATACCTTTATTTCGAGTGCTTTGTTTAGACCACGTCCAAATTTCAATATATCCCTTCTTTATTATTTGAGCCAACTTGTCATGTGGTCTGGTAAGGGCTCTTGTACAGCCCGATACACATGTTTCGTCCATACAGACTCGTCAGCCGGCAGAACCCGTCGTCTTTCGATCTTTCTCTCCCAATCGAGTGTACAATACTCTGTGTTAGGTGAAAATCTCGCTTGACATAGAGTGTAAAACGTTTGTCATCGAAAACTCTCTGTAGGGAGTGTAGGGCTCCCGAGAGAACTGACTATAAAAGATCGAAAGACGACGGGTTCTGCCCGGCTGAGTCTGTAAGGACGAAACACGTGTATCGGGATGTACAAGAGCCCTTACCAGACCACATGACAAGTTGGCTCAAATAATAATGAACGGACTTCGCGAATAAGTTCGTTGTCTCTGTTGAGTATAATAACCCACAAGGGCGCGTGTGACGCAGTGGCCAAGGGCGCCTTGTGACACACGTTGTCGATGGTTCGATCCCACGCTCAAAGCTCGCCACGTCTTCCATTTCTCTGAAGTTAGTGAGATAGTACAGACTTGTCTAGGACGGTAGCACCACTGATCTGGTACATCGGTAGGCCGCCACGAGTCATTGTAAAGGCCAGCTCACTTACCTCCAGCGTCGCTCGATGCATTCGCATGCATGGCGTATTCTCCAGGAATCGATCGACGCCAAAAACTATATCCTTTCTCAACTCACAGACTCCCAATGCAACCAAACCTTCATGAACTTAGTACGACTGATCGTGAAAAAAACCCCCATACAAGATGATCACCTGATAGAAATAAAGGTTGAAGCTTCTGACATTGACCAATCTCTGAAGACTGCATTTGCGCTGAACTTTATCTAACATCGTTTGAGGTGATATTTGGCCTTTGTGATGACTTTCGGTGGCCTGCCGATGTATCAAATGAATCCAGCTATCCTCTTGGACAAGTCTGATATCAATTCAACGACCCTGAGTGATAAAAGACCTGAAGGGACTCAGGCGCACAACAAAGCCATCCACTCTGTGTCAGTTGCAGGCACTTCTGACCACTGCGCCACATGCGCGAGATTTCACTGTATAATCTCTTGAAACCTTGGAAACGAATGTCCATCACCTTCTGCATATGAGATTTGTAGCGCAGGCGGTCGATCTGTGCGCGAAGACCGAGAACTGCAGCACCTTGGCCAGTATTAAGAGCTGAATAAAGTGGAAATAGTCTAATCACAAAACCCTCTGTTCAAAACGATACAGGCTTCGTATCCCAGAATGTTGTGTAGAAGGACTGAGAAATGAATCTCTAATCTTGGGCAGTTCCTTCTTCTGAGAGGTAAAAGTCTACCATTAGAACTACGAAAGTCAAGCGAAGCATACCTTGGTAGGTGATTGCGGATAGGTCACAAATTCGCCCACATATACCGTCCAAAGCGTCAACTTCTCTTATCAGATGACCTGAACTTTAACTACGATACTGTGGCGGAGACGATTCTATGTAGTATCATGCAAGAAACGAGTTTCTAACCTTTGAAAATAAAAAAAAAAGGCTAGCACCAAGTGGTTAGTGACGCAGACTATCAGTAATTAAGATAGTGGTTCAACTTTCGCTCCCAGCAATTTCTTGCAGCCAATCAGCCAACATCCTGTGAATCGCCTTAGCACGAGTATCCCTGAGACTGTAAGGTCTGCCCGATTAGATTCTACGTCTCCCTCTTGGACAAAACCCTCAAGCAGCGCTTGAATAAACACACAAGATGTTCGAAGAGTTCAGTCGAAGATGCGTGCGATGAAATGAATCAATTGCAAGACGTGCTGGGATTCTCACAGCGGAATGTGATGACAAGTCGTGTGAATTTAGATAAGAATTGGAAACAATATCCAAAGAGTAGAAGATCGAAGTAGTCGCACACTTGAGCGGCCCATCTTCACGAATAGGGCGGCTTCTTCCTTCTCTATTTACTTGGTACTCGCACAACATTGTTCATAGCAGTGGTTTCCTGAAGGATCAGGAAGGTTACGACGATTATCGCGTCCACTGATTGCTTCCGAGGATGGTCGCCGTAAGAGAACACCTTCATGCTCTTGAAGCCCACTCCAAAGTTCATGTCGACAATTGATCATCAGGTTTCCTCACTAGTCAATCAGCATGAGTGCTATGCTGTAATGCAGGTAGGTATCCAAGAAGAAACTTATAGCCTCTTGAATCCCACTCCACCGTTCTCTGCCCTCCATCTGTCATTTGTTTTTTTTTCCTATATAGCCGACTCATGTGTGACTCGTTTGACGTGGATTCTTTTGGACCTCGCAGCTCGGCAATGATTTAAGCTGCGAACTCCGACTAGATTGCGTGTATGAGTAACATTTCAGAAGATTTCATTTGGAAGCGTCTTGGTGGTCCTCAGAATCTTCGACGTTGTTGAGAAATATCGTCCATTTTTGTAGATGACCGCTGAGTAAAGAAGACGGAAGTGGATATCCCGGGGTGTCAGTTTGTTGGTGAGTTCTGAGGCCCCAATGTGGCCCATCGCTTTCTTCCTTCTGGAGTATAATTAACCTTTTCTGGTTTTCTTAACTTACAGAACGTACATGAATCACGTATGAGATAGTTTCCATAATCAAGGGAATGAATTCCATCGGCTTACGGACCACCGCACCGTGTACTTTCGTGAGGTGGCTTTTTCTCAGATTCATGTAAAATCCAATACTTCTTGGCCCTTTGTTAAGCCTTTGAGGACCAAGCGGCAACTTTCCTGCCGTGCCGCGCAACGTCAAATCTCACTCAGCTACTGTAATGCGAAGTCGTGTCTCATGCGGAAAGCAGGCTCAGACAGCCAGAAATGCATGGATAGATAACGGCGGCGTTTCGTCTCGTGAGAAATCAGAAGCATCCCGTGGGCAAGTGGCATCTCGTGGCGAAGCGGCGGCGCGACGCCGCCTGCCTATCAACGTTGATCCACAAGGGTTAAGTCAGTCCATTGTGCTTCAATGAGAGACCTCAAGAAAAGATGCTGATGACGTCACCGAAACAGATATTTGAGAGAATTGAGCTACTAGACTTTCTTTGAGTCTTTATATCTCACTTTATTTTATCCATATCACAATTCTTCTCCACTGTGCGGATCCAGGTACTTTCAACGTTCAGTTCGTCTCTTCACATTCATCGCTCGATTGAGGACTTGTTTTCTTTATAAACCAACGTTGTAGAATATCAATTGAGCACATCTTGCAGTCTCGAGAATAGCCACCATGAGACGTTCCATCGGGCGCTCGTTATCGATTGTCAGAGATTGATAGGGAGATCACCTCCGCGGCAAGCATCACTAGCCACTCGGCCACCATTTGCCGATGAAATGTTTCGAAAAAGAGGATGTGGCGGCCTCTGATTGCAGAGACAACACCAAGATGTCAGTCCTAACAGAAAAAAAACTGTCTACTCAAGAGGTAGACCTTTCCCGATGCCTCCAAAACTCGGATTACAGCTCATTTCTCCGATCGTGGTTCGACTATGAGTCAAGAGAGCCGTCCGTGCACCGCATCGAGCGGCGGCCGCGGCCGCTTCACAACCGGCATGTCCTCCTCCTGAACATATCACATTGAATCCTCGCTTGAAAAACTATGAATATCACATGAAATTGTTTTTATTTGACCGCTTTTTACGGTGGTATGATGTTATACATATATACCCAATTTTACGGAGTGACGTGCAAAACTTTAGCGCCAGGCGGGACTAGAACCCGCACCTCACTCTTTCCGGGAATGCGTGTTCTATCCATTACACTACTGACGCCCAAAGTTTTGCACATCACTCAGTAACACTGGATACATATGAATATCACAAACAAAAAATCTTTGAAAAGTGCAAAATAATCGAAATGAGACTAGACGTAGGTCAAAAACGGAGCCCCACCGATGACAATGACATCGATTTGATCTGCTGAGCTCAGAAAGCGACGAAGGGGGCGGAGCCGATGTCGAGCCATTGCTGGAACTCCGCCGCGGATCATTGAGACGTCAAGTATGAGGCGATTCCGGCCCTCCGATCTCTCACGGTACTTGCGTAGTTGCAATGGAGCGCGAAATCCCAAAATATACAGAGGCTGCATATGGGGGCGGAGTGGGCGGGGGGGGGGGGGGTAGAGGGACCAGCAGATGCATTCTTGAAATGGCAATTTTTCTTGCTATCGAATGACTAGTAAAAGTCCACTGTTATAGATTCGTCAGGCGAAAAACCAGCGAAGAATCGATTGTGCCAGAAATCATGCGGGCGGCCTACTTGTTCTCGGCTTTTCGCAATCTCAACAATATGCTTGATTTCTGAAAAAATCCGTTATTACGATGTAGCAGTGAACAGGGATTATGTTTCGCACTTAGTTTGCTTTATCTGCTCGGATGGTTCTTCGCCAAACTCTTACTAGTCGTTCGATAGCTCAAATGTCGTGGATTTCGACGTTGTAATTGGTTTTTTGAAGAGTTGTCATATAGCGCTGTAAGAGCGAAAAGAAAATAACGTTTCGCACCCAAGGTTTTTGTCGTATAGAAAAGTTATATACGCACGAAAAACATATGATCATGTAGAAAAAATCATGAGGTATCAGAGTAACACAAAAAACCAAAGGCTTTACTATCCAAATGGGGGAAAAACTTTAATTGAAAAGCAAAATTCGCGCGCATCTTGCGAGTTGCGTTGCGCGGCTGGTCAACTGCCGTCCCTAAAGGGTTAAATACGAAACTATTGAAGATGAAGACGCCTCCTTGGGGTTTGTCGTCAGATTGCAGTAATACGTTATTGTGATTGTGATCGGCGTCATTTTCCGAATGGTAGACATATTTCATTCCCAAGTTGCTCGCACCATCAGAGGGTGGTTTGTTTGGCGAATTCTATCAATTACTTAAAAATCGTGGAGGGGTGATATCTTAAAATTTAAGACAATGGGGAAAGCGCAGTGCTGTAGAAAAAAAGCATTGTGATATGACTGCCTATTAACGATTTCGAACTCAAGTTTGTGCTCTCCAGATACTTTTCGTTAGTGGATGATTGCCGATAGCACCCATATAATGGGAATTACACTGCAAAAGAGGATACCAAGGGCTTTGGTGAAGAAGAGATCAACACAAGAACCCCTGAAATTGTGATCTCGAATTTGAAGCTCACCTGTGGTCGCGAGTTTCGCTCATGTATCGGCACTCTTGTAATACGTAGAGTTTTGTGGAACGCGATAAACGACCCTCAGAAAGAGCACTGCGATATTCTGGTGTAACACGAGAATGTTATCGTTTGAGAAAAACCTAGACGATATTTTTAGAATTGTCCCTTTGTAGACGGAGGTACCACTCATAGTACGCCTACAGAATAATTACTGAAACCTTGGTAAAAAAGCTCTGTTTGGTAAAAAGCCAAGCAAACAGGATGGTAAAATACATCTACACTCCGAAGAAAAAACATGATCTTCTTCTGGCTGCTAGAGTTCACTAGAAAATCTTTTTGAAACACCAAGCATACCATCAGAACCGCAATTTTTCAGCTATCGAATAACTGCTTACAGTCTGATGAAAATGTGCGCTCGGTGAGAAAACCACGATAAGGGTAGTGGGCATAACGCGCCTGTACCATGAGTGGTACACGTGATCCTGAAAGGGCCAAGATTTAGCTGCCGTGGGAAAAATTCGCTTAGTGCTCATGCACGAATGACGCCCAGGGGAGAATGCTAGTGAAGCTGCGCGCAAGATTGATGAAGCTTCCTGTGAACGGCCCGAGAGCGACTGATCCCCCAAACTGTTCTCTCCAGCTTTGAACTACGGGAACCACTTCCTAGTCGTCCTCACTGCCATCGTGTCATCGCCCAAGCTGCATTAATCATGCATACTTTGCAAATTTGCTGCATGATTACGATCGACCTCATGTTGCAAAACCGATCGAAAACGTCATAAAAGAGCTGAGATGGGAGTTTTAGGACGTCTTCCAAGATTGCAACTTTAGATTACCATTTGAAATAACTAAATTCAAATTGCAAGCTAGCAAGTTTTGATAAAGTTTTGCTAGATTTTCACGAATTTTACTTACCAAATTTTTCTTTGATGACATTCACAAATTACCCAAAAATTAGGAAAATGTTAACGTTAATGATGGAAAGTATATTTAAGTAGACTTTAGTATGGAAATTTTCCTGTATTGACTGAATACTTAAACCGTAAAAAGCGGTGGGGTCAAATTTGTACTCTTAATAAATAACCGAAAATTGCACACCACTTGCGAATCTCGCTACGCAATGTGTTTTTAAGGGACTTCCCAAGGAGTTTCAAAAGACAAAAAGTGGTTTCGTGCAAGATTCATTTCCCGTATTTTCGAAATTATTCCTGAGGGAGACAGGAAGATGCTAAGTAATGTCAGACTTTCACATGTCACGCTCCCATACATGTATAGAAAATTATAACATCGCCTTCCAGTTTACTATTTTTGAAATCTCACTCAAAGATCAATATAGTGTGAGAGAATGTTCTAAGCCTTTGTTGAGGCCTGCTACATTAGTAGCCTACGTGCTTTCGGTAGGTTTGCCCTTATCACGGTTACATGCTCAAGTCACCCAAAGTAATAATGTGGATGTTTAACATTCTCTAAGATTGTGTCAGATTTTTGAACAAGGTTTTGAAAATAATCGATTGGAAGGTGATGTTATGAGCTTCGTAACAACCCGTACGCCATCGACTGGGAATCGGTGAAAACCGTAATATCAAGAGATATTTCACATGGCTCTTACCGATTTATGTTCGACATCCCCACTATTAGTAGGGGTGACTTGAGTATGTGGCTCTGATGAGGCTGGTGAGAGTGCCGAAACGTACGTAAGTCACAGCAAACCAAACCTGAGGGAAAGCTTAGAATAGTTTTCCAGACAGATCTGTTATGATGAGATTTCTCGTTTTTGAATTATCATTGCCATGTCTGTCCCCGCTGTGAATTGATCAATGTAGTCATGTAACACTCTTACTAATTTCTGAGAACTCGGTGCGGGTAAACATAATATGCTAACAGGTTTACAACCATAGCACTGTAACATAATTATACAGCGTGGTTAATTAACACTTTGTTCTTGAAAAAGAGATGGAAACTTGTAATTTTCAACTACCTTGATTAGTGGTGCTTATAATTAGGATATTTCATCGGCTTTTGCGTCTTCCTCTTATCTTTGCAATTGCGTTTCCAATATCCTGTGTACTACAATATTATAAGAATATTCATAGACATATATATATATATATATATATATATATACATATATACATATAATACATTTATATACTCATATATATGTATATAAATATATATATATATATATATATATATATATATATATATACAAGTTCGTTTTCGGAGGTATTCTCTTACCTCAGAAATCATTGCGTGTTCATTACTTCACATAAAAAATCCGGAAGCACGTTCCCTCATCACACTATCCTCACATAATTTAAGACCTGTTCTTTCGCACTCGTTTAAATGCTTATTTTCAATACTTTCACCTAATGATTGATCGCTTAATTTATCCAACATCTAGATGCGCTTCTCGATCTTGTTATTTTGTTATTCTGTGACTTTCTTATTCAGAAAACATGGGGTTGTTGATAAACGGTCATTTTGTACAACATAGCGTTACAATAGAGGCAGTTTCAATGGCTAACGTTCCAGCGGTTTCGCGTTCTTCAGAGTTTAAAAGAGCCAGATTGACATGCATTCCACTTAGTTGAACACTTTCATATCCAAAGTAGACAAAACCTAAACGTAAACGTAGAATTCAAATCGTATAGTAATCAACTTCTATTTAGTATTTTATCACACTGTAGTGATTCAAGCAAGATTTCAAAAAAGTCGGTTGAAAGATGTGATCGCATATGTCCATATTAGCCGTAAGCATGCAACCGACAATCAGTCACCTTGGAAGTACGCAACATCAAGTCATCATGCACCTGGCGTGGAGAGGAACTTCATGGGCTACGACTCTTAATTATAGTAGGGACGAGCAACCAAATGATATGTGGCACCGATGAGGCCTGCGAGAAAGACGAAACGTACGTCTACCACTCAAGATGCCAAAGGCCCCTCTGAAATGTGCAAAACATTCTGTTAGACAATACAGAATTTTTAATCAAGTACCCACCGTATTTGTTGTTTCCTAGTCCACTACTTGACATGTAGACCAGCCGCAACAAGTGTTACATGGGCGAGGTATATGCTTGTCTCGTATTCGCAGAATCGATCCGAGATTGACGCGAAATCACTCGTTATGAAGAGCCATTAATATTTTCGATATATTTTTGGAAACTGATGTCAATCTAAAACGCTTCGAGAATTTTTCACGTTGTGATTTTTCGCTCCTGTAAGGGATGGTTATTTCTATTGCAAAATTTACTCCTTTATGCCTCTGTATCCTATGCGTACTTAGCGGATCTCCTATATTTGTTTATTCCTGCTCTAGGTGCTTTTCTGTGGTATTAAATCAGTTTTATCTCCTTTGCCTGGGTGTCCTTCTAAACGATCTGTTGTGAAATACTGGCTTCAAATCTCTTAGCACTTTCTACTATTTCTTCCCACTGTTCTTCGTGTTTGTTAAAAATAGTGAATCCCACGTGTATTCGTAATTTCACTAGAATTCGCGAAGCTGCTTTCTTTCCAGTCCGAGTGAAATGGTCCATCCATGCTGTTTTTCGGAACATCGGCATAAGATAAGGAGTTTGTCCTCCTGCAAATACCATGCTATTACAAAAACATTTTGAGTAGTGTTTTCTAGCTTTTTTTTTCTGAAATGAGCAGCATAGGATATAATGTTTTGCTTTGTTGACATGCTCCGATGTCTTATCCATGTTAGCTTTTATGCTTCGCTTCTGTTCATGAAATATCGGAGTATATAACACGATGTTGTATGCAGCAGCACTGCAGCCACCTAGTGTTCTGTAGACGCTGTTGCGGATTTTGGTGATGGCCGATATCTTTCACTTTACGGCTTTTTGTGCGCCCTGTATTTGGCTCGACGACAATCGTCAGCATGTCTGTGTACTGGAGTGTTTACCTTATTTTCATAGGTTGTTGGTAACTCTGGAATTGTTGGATATCTGGTCCATCAGGTACACTATGCTCGACTCTGACACGAATGATTTTATTATAGGACACGAGTAAGGATATTCAGTTAAATATGAATATGACGCAGTAGACAAAGCGAATATTGGGAGAGACGATGTTGAGTCTGATAGGGCAGCTTGAACACTAACTGTGCTTGTGGGGTGGGATTATAGATTGATTAACATAACAGTTTTGCTACCTTCCTTCTTTTCCATGGGATGCTATCGCCTTTGGTAACCCTACTCCCAGAAATGGCACAAGCCTATGGCTGGTAAAAAGTGAAGCACAAAAAATGCAGATGAATGCTTGTTTGAATTTGGAACCAAGAATCAAGCTGCCAGCTGCAAGCCTGATCGGCTGCTCAGGTAACACCATCTGCCTACAGTATGTAGAGTTACGGAACTAGATGTCGAATAAGGATTCAGAGCGGTTAACGGCTCTCGCTTGTGCCCTCATGTGGGAGGAGAGAGTGCTTGATATTTTTCTTGGGTTCGTCTTATCCGGAAAATGACGTAATTGCTTATTTGCTGGTAAGTTTTTCACTGAGGTTGTTCGTGCTGTTGCATGATTCACTGAGCTTTGAGAGGCTCGCTGCGTTTTCGAAAAGATTGGCCAGTGCATCATTATGTAGTAGGCGAGAAACTCAGCAAGAGAGCAGTCAGAGAGTAAAAAAAGCAGTCGATAGCAGAAGTATAGTTCATTTTAAAAGCCGTAAACTCGACTGCCGGTCACCACAAAGTCAGGTAATAACATCATCCTACTTTGGGTGCTTAATTTTACTCGGCGTCGGTTCCTTTGGAGGATTGTTTCACCTCAAGGGATCGACGGACACCGAGGGAGGGTGCTAGTGATGAGTCCCAATAGGACGAAATAGGCGCCTATATAGCACTAGACCTATGGCTCAAAATATGTCATATCCTTATCAGATAAAATCAAGCAAGGGAGCAAGGCGCTGTGACGGATGAGGTCGTTTTCGACTCGACATCTGTAGGCAAGTGGAGAAAGTGACAATGTAAGTTGTAGCAATTTGAAATTAATAGGATTACAACACAGAAGGCCATCTGAACGTCGCACAAGGAGGATGGCGAGTCCAACGCGGAGCTCAAGAGCTCCAAAAGTGCAAGTAACAAGCGGCACTTTCAACTTTTGTGCAGAACAAGAAGTTTCTGAGTCAAAAAGCGTCAAGGCGAAAAATCTGGCACTTGCTTGAATGTCTACCAACAAAGAGCAAGTGATAAACACCGTAGTTCAGTGTATAATGCTCACCTAGCACGGGTATGATATGGGTTCGACTCCCGGCTAGTGCATCAGTTTCGAATGCTCGCCTGTTATATTTGCCACGCGGGACTTTTCATAATCATCATAGATCGAACAGCCTCTAGCTTTTTAGAACAAGATAAGCCGTAGCGAGTGTCACATGGACGAGGTATGTGTTTCTCCTGGAACCAGTAAAATCGATTCGAAATTTGGCGCAAATTAGGGAGTGATGAGGGGCTTTCAACTTTTTTATTAACATTCAAATTTTTAGTATAAATCCAAAGCGCTTCGTAAAGTTTTCGCGCTGAGGTTTTTCGCTTTTTGTGCGAGGATTGTAATTTCTGCCTCGAAATTTACCCTTTTATGGGTCCATGCCCTCTGCGTACCTAGTGATATTTTGTGTCGGTCTTATCTCTATTTTCTACGTGTTATATTATACGGACATAGAAAGGCCTTCTCGTTTTGTTAGTGTATTCGCCGCCGCACCTTTGACAAGATGGGCAAGGTGATCCATGCTCATGCAGTAATGATTCTACCGTTGGGGCAGATAATGTATCCCTGCGCTTTGCATAGACGGTTGCATTAGTGATTGAGAGCAAGATGGATTCATAGGGTATTAAGTGGTGGTTCAATGCTCGTTACTAATTTCTTCAAGTCTGCTCACTTCAGAGAAAGCTTCGAAGCTATACTTGTCTCATCTGAAAAACAGGAAAAATTAACAGGACCTTGCATTCGTTGTAATCATTGTTTGGGAAGGCGTCATTCTCTCTAAGCCCATGGTGAGGAGCTATTGAACTAGGATATTTCAGTTACCTTGATCTATGATGATAAGGAAAAATCCCACGTGGCAAACAAAACAGTCGAGCATCCAGAAAATTATTATAAACTGGTGCATTGACAGGGAATAAAACC
Organism: Parelaphostrongylus tenuis; assembly: GCA_019055375.1. Classification (NCBI taxonomy): domain Eukaryota; kingdom Metazoa; phylum Nematoda; class Chromadorea; order Rhabditida; family Metastrongylidae; genus Parelaphostrongylus; species Parelaphostrongylus tenuis. The sequence continues at coordinate 67,397 of JAHQIW010006258.1, forward strand.
CGGGTCCTCCACGTGACAGGTGGGCATTATACCACTGAACCATGGTACTTACTGCTCGTTTTTTGTTGATAGGCAATCAGCGAATGCCACCATTTTCGCCTTCACGCTCTCTAATCACAAATTTTTCGCCAGCAGAAAAGTTAAAGGTGCCATGAAACGTTTGCAGTAATGGAGCTTGTGAGTTTCGCGTTGAACCCGCTATCCTCCTTGTGCAACGTTCAGCTGACCTTCTGCGTTAAAATCCTATTCAGCACGATTAGGCTACAACTTACATTGTCACTCTCTTCATCTGCCTTTAGATGTTGAGAGAAAAACGCTCGCACCCAGTCACATCGCCCTCTCTTGCTTGAGTTTCTTGCTTACTAGGTACTCACGCATTGACAATCC
>JAHQIW010006259.1:0-44663 GCA_019055375.1 Parelaphostrongylus tenuis
CGCTGAAAAATTCAACTATTTTTTATCGTGAAAGAGCCAACGTAAATTATTTGACTTCTGTAGCTTCTTTGTTTTTTCTCAGGACTGATAAAGAGTCTACGATTCTTTAGACGTGCTTAGAGAATTATTCTAAAACGAGGGCATTCAACTGCTCCAACGAATGTCTTGATCATCTATATCGAGAATACTGAGGCACGGTGTTCATCAGTGTTTGACCTAAATGCCGGGAAAATGAATCCCTGTTACGCGTACTATTTCAGACACATTCGTCTTTTGGAATAGTTTCTGTGAATAGCTTCTTAGAATGTGTTTTCTCTCTCTATCTTCTGGAAAAAAATAAAACTTTCATATGAGTCTTACGATTTAGAAACACTAGTTAAGATGCGCCTGTCCGACATGTATTTGTTCCTTCCAAAAACGTGACCAAATATACAATTAAATTAATTTAACGATTGTGCAATTCCAAGCATCGAATGTTTCAATTTTCATTATATAGTCTAACACTAGGATGAAAATGCTCCGAAGATTTTGACAGTATAGTTCTGTTCGATATCGTGAGAATATTGGGCCATGACGCGAAATTTTGACTAATCCTCGGAGGAGTTGAACCCCCGTCTCAGCTTTCCGCTCGAGGAGCTTTTTGCATATATAAAGTTATAACAACATAAATTGCTTTGAAAGCGATAAAATCGAACAAGAAGGTGAACATTGCACTAACCATCCCCCCTTCCTATATTGAAGAAAACCTCAACGCGTCCTTGTCATATGTATATTGTTTTATACGCAGTTTTGATGATATCTGAATTGCCGTCAAGGTGTCCAACAATAATCGGTGTAGTTAGGTAATGCATTTTCGAAACACATTTGAAGGAGTGTTTAAAATGCCATATTACACAGTTTATGTAGCAGGGAAGATATGAACTTTGGTTTGGAGACATGATAAAGTAATGCATGACGGAAACCTCGATAACTTCAGCTGATAGAAAAATTAAAAAACTCAAACATAGGATTTTCAGGTCTGCGTGTCTTGAGCTTCAACGCTGTTTTGTTTCCCTAATGTTCCACTGCAAAAAGACGTTGTTTTAGTTACATGAACAATTGGTGGTTAAAATCGCTCTTAAGAGATGGAGCCGAGATAAAGCGAGATGTTAAGGTAACATATTGTAAATCTGGCCGCACTTGCGAAGTTAATCGATCGAAATCTAACCATGAGGAGAGGGTTTTGAAACAAGAAAGTCAAGGATATGCGACCACAGCTGTGCACAAGATCGACTCTATCACACCCTTGCAAAGCGTCCGTAAATCACAATTTCCATATTGGTAGTCTAAGCAAAGAATTCCGCGATCTATTAAAAGTCACAGTGTGTCGCTAAAGAATCCAAATTGTCTTCTGATCACGTTTCGTGTTTCCATCTCTGGAGATGTTCGTTAGTTAGATCAGCAACTTATCGAGGCTGAGGATAATGAGCATATGTTGTAGCCATAGGTCTATTGCTAGAATATAGGCGCCTTTGTCGTCCTATTGGGACCATCAGTAGGCACCCTCCCTCCGTTCCGTTCAAATCGCCTTGAGGACAATGGAATCGGCAAATCAACAACTAAGAGGGAATACAAGTGTTGCCATTCTGGACGCTGTTTCCTGTGCAGTTTTCTTCTTTAGACTTTCGTTATGGCATTCTCAACAGTCAGTCAACGAGAAAAGAAATTTGTTATTTTTATGAACGTTTTGTTTTCCATTTTTTGGGTGTTCGTTATGACGGTGGCAGCAAAGTGGTATCATTAAAGAGGGAAATTTGCGCTTCCGAACGTTTTCTTTATCCATTTGGTGTTGGGTGTTCGTTATGACGTTCCACTTTGTGTGCATTTGGCCTCGTTCTGGATCATTATTGATTTGATCATGGTGGCTACGTATTTTGCTCGGACTTCGCATTCAATATATTGAAAGAGTACCGCTGATCGGTTGTTTTATTGATCTGTAAAGTATAATCGTTGGCGCTTCGTCTCTGGATGGCATTTTACGTCCTGCATTCCTCCATTAATCGAAGTCGTTATAATAGTTTTGTCACTATGCAGCTTTCCAACAGTGTTTTGTTCCTGAAAATCCGAGTTGTATTTTATCAACCATAAAGTATTTTCATGTAATGACATGCAATATCCATGTTAGTAAGAATTCATTCAAAGCTTGCTATTTCTGCGCCTCCAATTCCATGGTGGTCCGTTTTAAATGGACAGCGTTATGCGGAAGCCCGTATACACGTGCTTTGGTTCGGCCTTGACAGCCTTAATCGGTCGTATCAGGTCCATCGTCTAGCCGGCCTCTCTCGTGGGCCCTTCTACATATGCGCCTTCGAGAGAGTAGGCGACACGACAAACGACAATTACCCGTGCCAGTCCAAAGTGAAAATGAATCATCGATTGGCAGTGTTTTTAGCCCTCGATTGCTCTTGGGCTCAGTAATTTTGCGATATGTTCGGGGGGGACTATCATAGCGTTGCGTTTTCAAAGTGCTCTGCCTAAATGAGCACGCCTCCAGAGTGTCCATATATGTTGAGTATTATTTTTTGAGTCCAACAGCCCGGCTGTCAAGGCCGCAAACACGTGACGTGTATCTGGTTCTCCTATATAGTTTTGCACGTAAAAGAAACCATATGACATCGTTGCTGAAAAATAGTATTTCGAATAATGCTTGAATTTTGGAGCGTGCCTCTTAAAAGAACACGTAGCGACGAGCGGTTGTTGTGGTTTGAATGGGAATCTTCAACCACAGGATCGAGACAAAATGGGCAAGGTCTTTCTTGTTTTCTCTTGTTCGATGATTGTCGCAGTTTTAGAAGGATCCCAGCTGAGGCACATCGGTCTAGTTTTTGTAGCAGGGTGATGCATAGAGGAAACGGGGCTTTTGTTTGTCCAGGATTGTTTTGCCTTCCTTCCTCCTGCTTTTCCAGTGTCGACGTTCGAATATTAGCTCCTACAAATTCAACCTGTGAAATTCTGAGCATTGAAAGAATTTTTCTCGGGCGCGAGCGATTTGTGAAAGTAGTGAATTTCAACGTCCCCTGTAATACTGTTCCCTCGTCAATTAAGCCAGGTGTGAGACTTGAGGCTGATAGAAAAGAATTTATTCTGCTTGGACGTTTCGACAGTCCTTCGTCCCTTCGGGAGCCGATTATTCGACGTAAAGTGGGAACGGAGTCCGAGACGAGTGGAAATAATCGGCCCGAATCATTGGTGGACTGCGAAGAAGAGAAAGACGTTAAACAACGGTTAGGCCGAGTAAATTCTAACTCTCATAAAAGATCTCGTAATGTGTCACGAATACAGAAGAAAGCATAATTGATTGGTACATGGCTGAGAGTGAAGAGAACATTTGGGTGTTTCGCAAGATTTGCTTTTGATAATGTTCTAGACTATGTTTAGTCCACACATGAGAAGAAATGGCAAAAGTGACAAAAAATTGCGAAAACTTTCAAAATCAGGTCATTGCTTTCATTGTAAAGCAATATACAGCAAATTAGTCACCAAAAGTATTAAAATTGCATATTATGGTATGGTTCAATTGCGCATTTTCTTGCGAACATTGTAATATATAACTTGCTTATTCTTGCTTTAAGAAGGTCTTGGAAACAAATTCGCTTGTTACTTATACACACAAATCGCGCGTAGGGGACGATGCTAGTGAAGCTCCTAAGATTAACCCTTAAGGTGTAGCAATAATGATAGCCGACTGTTCGAAGGCCTTTCCTCGGTTGTATAAAAGTTTTTCCAGACATATGGTATCATTGAAAAGCGTGAATGTTTGCTATTTCAGCGATGCGCTTAGTTTTGAAAACAGACTTTTTTATGTTGTAGCAGCGGAAATAAAATTATGTTTGACACTCTATTTGCTTCCTCGCTCGGCTGGGGCTTCGAACAGGCTCTTCACTAAAGTTTAGTAGTCATTAGATAATCCAAATTTTGAGGATTTTGATGATGTATTGTGGTTGACCTGAAAGGTTTTCCTAGAACGCTATAAGATGGAAGTCTGTTTCAGAATATCTTCTTCTGATAAATTTTGACTATTTTAATCTGAACGAGGGCTATTGGAATTTCCCCAGTTTTAAGGAAAAAACAGGCAAAAAAGTGACAAGAAAATTGTGAAAGATTCTCATAATCCATAATAACCCTCCACGATCGTTGGATTATAGACTAACACTTGCTTTTTTGTCGTCCATCCTCTGCACTTTTGAAAATCCGTAGACTCTAAGAAAACCTTAAGGTTACGAAGTCCATTGAATCCAATGGAAATCGTTTTGTTTCTTCAATGAGGTATCGTTCGTCCGATATGAAAGGTAATGATGATTTTTGATGGATCTCTTGGAAAGGTAAGTGAAAATATAAGTGATAGGAAATGGAAAATGTCTATGGGCAATCGAACCATTGTTCTTCACGTTGAAAATCTCATCAGAACCATCTGTTCTGATGAATTGTGCTGATACGATAGAGGGGCACCTGCTGAATATCGTTCTCAAGTGTTCAGTGTAGTCTCTGAGAACCTCATATGTCTTATTCAGCTTCTCCGCGCACCCACACGGCAGCATCTGTTCCTAGTAGTCCATGTTTTTTGGGGCATCTATAGATAGCTCATCTTAGTTTACCATTCTATAATCCCGTCTCACACACTCGAAAACCTATGTGACATGCCGAATATTTTCACTTGTAGCTGAACCATTTGGAAATCAGCGACCGCAACGGAAGACCAGATGCGTCAGCATGATGCGTCAGCATGGAAAATCGTTCGGACTCTACTGAATGGAGATCTGATTTCAAAGGATGACGCTGAAAATGGGATTAGATGGGAAACACCTTGCTTTGGTTCACCCCGGCGTCTTTTGTTCCCGGTTACTGATTTGCATAACCGGCTAGATAACAGGGCGAATTTTCGTGTCACGCCAATCCCAGAACCTCTTTCATTCGACTCATTGTCCTGAAACGGTCATCCATGGCGATATTGCTGAGTTTTGTGTGTAGACACAGTTACGGCTTGTTTTTTTTTTACTTTTTTTTTGTCACTGGCATGTGAATAGTATTTGAAAATAGTTGTTATTGCAGGTTCTACTTATTCTTTAATAGAGTTTTCGAAGGTCCTCGCAGCAGTCAGTCGTTGGCTTTTGTGCGTCGTAGATAAGTATACTATCGTGCAATTTAGCTTCTTCAGGGATCGCATAGTTCTGGCGTAGATTAAAGTTGTATGAATTCCGGGTAGAAACCTTCAACATCTTTCTGGCTTGAAGATCCTCCTGGTGGATCAAACTTTTATTGTGCTTCGATGTTCAGTACCTCTGTCTGCCACGAGCACCACGATGAGGTGAACCACTAGAGAAGTGGATTTGAGAGGTGAAAGCACGAAATTTTACTCTTTTCAAGAGTAGCGAGTGAAGCTCTTATGCCACTTAGGTAATGTAGGCAATACTTACTGGAATCTCTGGCGGCCCGTTTTCATCGATAGTGCGTTCCTTAGCACATGGAAACTACTGGTTTAACTGCTTTGTTTCCTGGAGTTCCGAGATAAGCCTAGACGAAGCTTCCTCAGATTGTCATCACATTGGAACAGTCTTCGGCCCTTGCGGATAAGAGGGAGATTAGCATCTTGTGCCTAAGAGGTACCAAAACAGCGGTCATCCCTGATACTGTTTGCTCTTAGCTGTGCTTTCCGGATAGAAACATCGGACTCTTTTTCAGCTTCGACGGCCCTGCTAGGGTCTTGAACATTCCTCTGAATCTCGCAATCCAACACCCAGGAGCACTTCCCAACCACATCAAAGCGGTAGACCATGCGCGAGGAATATAGACAGCATGTTCAATAAAAAAGCATTGTCTTTTACAACTTCCATTTTTTTATTGCTAACTACTTCAGTCTTTCATTTACTTAAACGCTCATTCATCGGTCTTTCTGGTTCTTTTTACGATTCTCTTCTTAGTTTTTTTTTTTATTTTTTTGCGCTGACTTTTATTCGATCTAATTTCTTCAGAAAAAAACACAGGCTACTTTTTTTTTGTTGATAAGCATAGGTTTTACGCAAAAAAATTCCGATCATAGTAGTCAGTCATCACATATTTCTTGGGTTCTAATCACGAAACTTAGTACAGTACTATGCTGAAGACTAATTGAATTCAATTCTGCGTCAATACATCTTTAAGCCATGGAGCGAGTAGCCCAGTGGTAGTGATGCGCCGTCTATACGCGAAGGAAAAATATCCTATTCCTCCCAGGGCGAGAAATTGGAACTGTGATTAGACAAAACTGGAAAAATTCACTATTTACGACCCAAATGGGAAGGCTATAGCTTGGCTATCTCAGGACTCTAGGGAAAATCAAGTTGGCCAACGTTTAAAGACACTGGCGACGATGAAAAATGCTCAAGCAGTCTCCGAATCTACACACTAAAAGGTCAAAGACCTTCATATAGCATGCGTGGAACAAATCAAAGGTAAAAAATGGCTGGAAGTGGCGCAGATATTTCATGTTTTCATATAGAGAAAATGATTCATATCATATAGCATTTATAAGGTTAAACATGAGTATAAGAAAAAGCAAAACAGGAGCCTTGGTGGTGCCCAGAGTAACCCGTAATGTGTGCACCGCAAAAGGTAACAGCGGGTTTGAAGTCATCTGAGGTTCCGAGCTTTCTTCGATTCTCGAGCACCCCGTTGTTGTATATCATATCCGTTGCAATATCACTCAAATATAGTATATTATAGACCTGTTATAGCTTGCTGGCAAGTGCCTCAATAGTGGCCGAATTTTTCGATCTTGCACAAAATGTTCCAAGCGAGCAGCGGTGTCTTGTCGTTTGGCCATTTACACTATTTGCACACAGTCAACAGGTCATTTTGTTGGCTCATTCATCATAAGATGTGACAAGCGGTGGTATTTCCGAGAGTTTTACAAATTCGTTCGTCGCAAATACTTAAGCGTTCCGGATGTTTTCGCTTTCGAAGGAACGGAAGCTCTATGCTTCAGGTTGTCCCAATCTTTGCTCTATCGTTTTGAATGTTTTGGTGAATCTAAAGAACTTTCGACAAACTTCAGTGTCAGAGCATAGAATAACACAGAAGTAACTGATGAGGTTCCTTTTTTTTGGGTGTCCTGTGTGCTGGTTACCATGGTGATATGCTTTGTCGACCCTGAAAATGGTAATCTATGCTCACATACTGCTACTTTTCTTAGTTAGAAATATCTGTTATAACTTTTAATTGTTTTCAAATCATGAGATCTGTCGTTTTATCTCGATGATACGTGTGTATAAATGATTTTTCGAATCTCCGCTCTGTAGAAGTTAGAAAAAGATTATGTTTCGCAAAAGTTTTGCCTCTCCAAAGCGACATTTACTCTATCACGTGTTATAAAACCACCGATTGATGTCAAAAAAGTAACTTTTCAAAAACTGCGACTTTCATCAAACCTCGGCATCATCAATAAAAAAATCTCACGAACCGTCATTTTCAAAACAAAACTTGCTCAATATTAGCTCTGGAGTTGAGCAAAAATTTCTGGGAATTTTTTTTGAAAATTTCTGGAAGCCTCGTTTTTATGAATAACTCAGGAACAAAAACAGCAGTAACCATTCTTTAGAGTATAGACCACCATTCCACGACTTTTGCCATTCTTCTTCTTCTTCTTATGGACAAGGTCAAGTTTGTGCAACTTGCTGATAACAATCCGCTGTGAAACACCGAGCTGTTGAGCCAAATCACGAGTCCTCGATGAAAGCTCAGCATCAAAAATGGCTTGCAAGTCCATTTTTTCAAAAGAAAAGGCTGGTTAGAACGAGGCATGTCTTCGTGATCAAAACCGTTTTTTTTTTCAAATAGCTATACCTTCTGCTCGCAGTCGATTTTATCGCCTAACCAGCGCCTTCACCTTTATTAATCGCATCGACGGCTTTGAGACGTTAAACATTCTCTCTAGCAATGGCGGATCAACAGACGAAAATTATACTGTTTAAGAGGCATTTTGGAGCTTAAATTAATGAACTAAATACATGCAAAATTATCAACAAAACGAAACGATGACGTCAAAAATATAACTTTGAGAATTTCCCAGAATTTTGCCCGCATAGTACTTCTGATTCGAAATTCGGTGGCTTATGATTCGGCGATTTCGCCTTCCTCAGTTCAAAGAAGACGTTATTCAGCTTATTCATTCCTATATTTGGTGGAAACTCATGAAACCCACCTTTTAACTACCCTTATAAACTATCTGTGTCGGAGAGGCTGCTGGTGTACTGTTACACAGTGAAAAATGAACTCGCCTCAGGCATTAGAAAACGAATGTAACTGCACAGTGGAAAATGAACCCTACTTATTCGCTAGAGAACACTGGAATGTAACTGCGCAGTGGAAAAATGATTCCTGTTCAGGCACAAGAAAGTACTACAATGCAAACGTCTTCAAGGGTCTGAGAAAGGCGATCTCGCCGAAAATTAAGCCGCCGACTCTGAAAAGAAAAAATACCAGCCTCGCGCTAGTTTTGTTTTGCAAACGCAATTCTTGAGATATTTCGAAATCTTTCCGAAAAATTAGTTACATTAAAGAAGCAGTTCAAAAATCAGTTCACGAAACCGTACGCGTGTGAGTCACGCAGGGCTTACATCAACGTCAAGTCTACGCTGTGCCTGGTTTTTTAACTGATCGTCAACTTCAACCTTATGGTGAAAAATTTTCATCATTTCAAAGTTAGGTGTCCGCGTATTTTCCCTTCAGATACTCAGCTTACGGAATTGTGCGCATTGAGTTAATAATCGGAAGTATTTAGCCGATAGCTGGATATCTATCATCGGCGCCACGTATTGTGCTTGCTGAGTGGTCCCTCCAGTAAAGGTTTACATTAACAAGGGACCGGTAGTCCATAGAGAAAAATTGTCGTGCTTTCAAATGCTTTTTTAAAAGTATGGAGTGGTATGCAAAACATTCTTTCTCCAGCCGAAGTTGAACCCGTATTTCACCCATACCGGGTGCGCGTGTTATCAGTAACCACAAAAACAACGTTTTTCTATCTCTTTTACTTCGATATAACCTATCGCAGATGTCAGCAATCAACCTTTAACGGGTTTGCTCTGGTAATTACATATCGATATCAAGCCTAATCAAGCTAAAAGCTTTTCGAAATACACAATCTAAATGAATACTTTTTACTGCTGCTAACAGTGGTATAAGGTTGCAAAAGTATAGCTAGAAATATTCAGTGGTATATGAAATATGTATTTTCCAGCGGAAGTTCAACCTGCTTTTCACCCAAGCCGGTTATCCTGTTTTTGTCTTTGCCGTTAATCCATTTACTTTTTGCATCTTATGGATTTTGGATAATGACTCCCGTCACTAACCCAGTTTCTCACTTATGAGTTACCTCTTTCAAATTAAAATGTGGCGTTAATGAAGTTAAACTTTCTGACGTCAGGTTAAGTAGGCACTGTTGAAATCGTAGACCCATTTATGAGTTTATGAGTTCTCCGAAAAGAGATATGAGCCGTAATTTTTGGAACTGTATGACAACTTAGAAAGTGTCATATTATCCAAGCATAAGTTTTTTTCTATCAAACTGACTTTGAAGGGAAATAGAAGACGGGGTTTTTGTTAGTTTCGCGTTTCGTCGAAAAGGCAATCGTTTACGCGTAGGTAACACCACATTGTAATGCGCTACATTTGGTTAAAAGGGAGATGTCTCATATGGCATATCTTTTCATCAAAAATGCTTGATGAATCTTTGGAAATTTATTGCGCATTTTGCTCCATTCGTTCTATCTCAGGGATGAATGAATGCTTATTTGTCTTGCACAAAAGACAGTGTTTTTACTCTCTCGGACAAATTTAGTACGAAATTGCCAATCTCAGAGCCATAGGTTCCGGGATACTGTATGCACTGAATCTAGTCACTGAAAGGGTTTCTATTGTAGAGCAGTTCTAACCAATGCGCTGTACGCGTCGCTTAATATAACCTTTTGAATATTTGTTATCTAATTTTCAATCATTCTATCATAATTAATCGTCAGGCACATGGTTTTCATATATTATACTCTTTTTCGTTCCGTGCTATTCCAGTTATCCCTGAAGTTCCTAAATACCGTATTTTGTTGGCTTACTATTTAATTATTTGTTTTGAAACACTTTTACTGTTTCTTGCTTACTTATCTGGCTTGATCGAAATAGTGACTTTTTTGTATTGATGCGGGTCGCATCCGGTTCTGCTGGTAGTAAAGAATTGTATGGGAAATCGATACTTCACTGTGTTATGGCCAAGATCTTTTGTTTATTCATTGATTGAACTTCTTTTTTATTTCGTGTTACTCGTTCGATCTACGTGATGGTGATTCATATATCTCTTTTTTTTTTATTGAATGACTATTATGACTCTATGTAGTCGATAATGTGGACTCCAAAAGGAAAGGACAAAGAAACTAAAGCCAACCTTCTCATACGGTTCTGTCTCTTACCATGATTTCTTGCGTTTCTTCATCCACAGCAGCACTCCTTATTAGCATTTTGGACAGAGAAAAACATGTGGAGGAGGGGAAAAAAACACGCAGAATCAATGTATTCTAATAGAACATGCTGACTGCGGCCCACATACAACAGGGTTGCGGTTGAATGGATGTTCGTCATTTCTGCCTGGATAACCTCGCGTATTTCCGACCTGAATGGTAAATGTGCAGTTTCGTATTGGCTAGGCTTTTCTACAGGCGTACTGTAAGCGATTTTTTTGAAATTTTCCATACGAGTAGTCCTGTTCGTTTTTATTTGTGATCTGACATTGTTCCCTGCAATTCAGTCGGTTGTATTACTCCACTTCTTTTCTGATGATCATTTTTCTTTCGCTGACTTTCTATCCTTCGTGATGGTTTTCCATCATTGGTGTATTTCACTATTTGATGCCTTCACTACAATGGAGATATAGAGAGCTTTGGGAATATTTATTTCTCTACAATAAATTAGAAGATCAAGTAGCGCACTGATAGTGATGCCGATCCGATTTTCAGGAGCATGAAGCTGAATCGACAATGCTTCGCGCTCACCAGGCCTCTGAGCCCTCCGAGATTGAGGATTTATAAAAAACTTGTCTGGAAAACTTCATTCTGTGCAGTTGAAGTAAAAAGGCTTAAGACAGAATATCTTGGTACTCCGGAGAAAATCGACTCGATCAGCACTCAGTGATATTCTTGTTGAGAGCAAAGTTCTCAACCTGCAATTGAACACATGAAAAATTTGGAAGACAGCTTATGAGGGATGCAAGGAAACAAGTGCAGGATCTACTGGAATCCACACAGGTGTGAATGAGGAGACGTACGTATATATATATATATTATATTATATAAATTATATATATGCCCCCAAAAAAAATAAAAGAAAATTTAAAAACAAAAATTTTTTGGGTTTTGACATAAATATGTATACATGTATAAATACACGTAGATATAAGTATGCTCACTTGCATATATGTATATTGCTATGTATGTATATGCATGTATGTGTACATATGTAATTATTGAAGAATATTTTGTATTATTTTCAATGTTATGTGTTTAACGTATTCCGAAAAAAAAATTGCACATAACGATCGCCACGAAAGGCTCAAAATTTTTAGATTAATCCCAAAACTTTTGGTTGAATGTTGTTTCGTATTGAATTAATAAAGCGATTTCTGGATTGATAGAACGTGTAATACTTTTTACTGCAGTTGCAAAGTTCTAAAAAAAACCGGAACGTATCTCCAAAGGATTGAACAACACTTTGAACTTGTAGTTTATTGGTTTTCTGTGGGATAGTGTTGAATCTCATTGTTGCAATCGGATGGTAATCGAACATGAGTGGACGTTTATAAATCGGCTGCGACGGCTTGGCAATCAACGGCCTCGAGTGGGGGCGTTCATGAATCGGACGAATTGCCGTTGAGAGTATTCGTCGTTAAGGTTGGTTGTGTTGAAAGAGCTTCTTCATGAAAAGCTCTAGAGCCGTAGCGTGACAAACGTCCATGAAATATTCAATCACGCATCAGCAAATTGGCCGGATTCCTCCCGATACTCGGACGCGTTCATCCGTTCCAATCCAGATAGTCGCAGGCTTCAGAATTCGGACTATATATTCTAGATTTCGACCTATTTGATATTTTTCATAATTAGTGTGAAACTCTTATGGTAGTTAGGGTTTTTCACAAAATTACTCGTTATTCAGTAAATTCTTTACTACGAGAGAGCACAACTTTGAGAGTGAATTTTCTCGGTCCACTCTGATTTTCCTATTTATGTTCAATGTCAAATTTTATTCTCCTGATTCCATCCTGCGAAACAATTTTACGACGTCACAAAAATGCCAGTAGTGCTTCCAACAATCTATTTGTTTTCTTTGTAGGAAATTTCGTTTATTTTTGCAAAAACAGTCATCTATGACGCAAAGAACATCAAACCGGTCCACCTCTCTTTTCTAATGTATCAGGTGGATTCATTACACTAAATCGGCTTGGAACCTATCTTTGTTCTCGTACAATTATGTAACAATTGAAGTACCTTCGTCGACATTCAACTTCCTTTCCTTCCTTCATCATATACTGCCTTTTCGTCTATATCGCGTTCTATGTTCTTCATCTCATTTTTTGATTTCTACTTGCAATTTCTGGCTTTTGTGCGCATACCTCCATTCTTCTTTTCCAAGAGAAAGTCTAACTTATAAGGTAAGTCAAAAGGATGTATGCAGACTAATTTGTTTTAGAACGTTCTTCGTGAATATAGGAAGTCACTGACAGCAATGTATCTTCCTGTGTGGTGATCGCCGATTTTGATGGTTGAGAGAGGGTCGCCTCGTAGAAGGTCTGTTTGGTCCAGTGGTGATCGTCGTTTACGACTTCTTTGCTCGTTCGGCATGTGACCAGTTGTCGTCCACTGCAGTCTTACAACCGCGTCAGGATTCGGATTTCTTCGTGCGCTACGCCTTCGTACGAACTCATGCTATCGGCTTGTCTCAATGATTGAAAGCTGTCTGACGAACGTCGATTGAGTTTAATCGAGACGAATCTGTTTGCTCAATCGGCCCCTTCGCTTTATAATTACAGTAATCTGCTTCATTACTTCATCACTGCGGTACCTTCTCATTAAGAATTGTTTAATTTCACATTTACACTCAGATGACTGTATTAAAAGATATTTTTCATTTACTAGTAATTCTCTAAGCTTTTTTAAACCCTTTGGCGATTAATGGGGTTTTGTGCGTTTTAAATGTGTAGAGGTAATTCCAATGTAATAGATGCTCATAAGAGCTCTAAGAAATGTCTGTAATGGTTTCAGTATTTTTTTGAACTCCGACGAATTATGTTATTGTTTTGGTTTATATCTCATTATGTCATTAACATCATTTTTGTAGTGTCTGTCACACTGCAAGGAGAGCTCAGTAGTTCTGTAAGACTACTAGTAGTCTACAAAGTGTTTTTCTTATATTGAAAAATGTCGAGAACAATGAGACACAGCGCTCATTTGTCGTAATCGCTGATGTTTTTGTTAGGGTATCGAGAATACACAAGGCGGAGTCGAGTCATAGACGATTTCTACCAAACTATTATTATATCAGTATCTTCCATTGATTATAGTGAATCACTGCTTCATGTTTTTTTTCCATATACCTGATGCAAATTCCTTGTAGTCATCAATTTTTTGGCGATCGTTTTGAGTATTTTTATTTTATTACTCATTGAGCTGCAAGGTCTTGAAAAAAATATAATGTTCCTTTCTTGATATTTTGGTCATGTTTTTTTCGTCCCGTTCTTCTTCTGTAAACGCTTATAAACTCCTTTCCCTGCTAATACCCTTTCGCGTCAACCACACCCCTATAGCTCTACGAAGGGCTAGTTGGTTTCAATCCCATCTAGGAACAGCTTGCTCATTCCAGTCAACAAAGCTGACGTTTACTTTTTGATGACTATGTAGGCGCCATACTGTCGGTATTTCAAGATTTTAGGAAGAATTGAGTGGGCCAGCATTCAGCGACATTTATAATGATGACGGAAATTCTGAAGTAGTAGCCGTGATCACATGGAAAAGTGCGAAGACGCTCGTGGAAATGAATACGACTAGGCGAATTGAATGCATCAACTGTTGGGATCCGCACATTTTGTAATCTCGGTCGTGCAAAATGAATGGATGATGCCTTTAGATTCAATTCATCGACTTTTCTCTTTGAATTTTACCGCTCAACAAATTCCGACCCAGCCGGTGAAGAGGTGAAAATCTGAAAGACCAGCCACACAAAATCTTTTAGTGATGGTTAGTTCTGTTTTGTATGATCACTTCGTCAAGTCGATGACTGCTTTGCGGAATTGTTGAGTGCATTAGAGCGGCTGAAGTGTCATCCCATTTCGCAGCTGCATAGCACAGCGCTAGGAGATCTGTCAAATAAAGAAAGCGAACGTGGAATCAAGAGTCCATCGATTGATCGATGATCGCTAAGAGATTTTCTAACAACCGTTCCCGTTTCTTCTGCATAATTTGATCTTCGTGGTGTTTTTCACGTTCATTGAAAGCCCCTACATACACGTACAAGGTTGGTGCAAAAGTAATTGCGGTTTAAACTCTATTGAGATCGCAATTATTTTTTTAATGTGTTCTGAATGGCGAGAATGGTAGAATAGTTGAGTTGAGCTCTTCTGCAACATCTCGTGTAGTCTTCAGAAGATAAGCTTTGTCGATTGCTTCACCCGTGACTTCTGATCAGGATAAAACAGAAAGTAATTGAGATTATGTGTTGCTGAAATGCGTCTACTTTACGAAACTTCTTGAACCACCAATGAAATATACACTCGTTATTAACTTCTGGACCAAGTGCACTGTTGATGTTGTGAGCTCTCTCTGCTGCTTTAAAACTGATTTTGAACTCACGGTTTCAAACCGCAAACACTTTTGCCCCAAGCGAGATTTTTCTGAAGTCTAGAATGGGTATAAATAAACAGCAATTAGTAAATCATCAGCGAGGGATTATAAAGCGGAAAATGCGCTTTAAATTGATGTATAATATAGCCACATTTATCTGAGAATTTATTCTAATATCAAACGTCGCATTTCAGTCATGCATATACCGCAATCACTTTTTCACCAGTCTAAGAAAACGTGGTCTTTGTTATAAAATAACCTTCCAATTCTTTTTGTTTCTCAAGTCTAGGTTCTTGCGAGTTTGGTATCATTTCGGAACATTAGAAGTTCAGTCCTTTTTCCTGTTTCATTGAACTATCTAGACGTTTCCCCACTCTGTTGTTAGCTAAGGAGTTAATGGACTATAAGCGTTATAACTTCATGGTAAAGTTACGATAACAACCAGTTTGTATGTTAGAACATCCACATGGATTTATTTCTTGTTTGACGAACGCTGATTGGAGTGAATGTA
Source organism: Parelaphostrongylus tenuis (assembly GCA_019055375.1). Classification (NCBI taxonomy): domain Eukaryota; kingdom Metazoa; phylum Nematoda; class Chromadorea; order Rhabditida; family Metastrongylidae; genus Parelaphostrongylus; species Parelaphostrongylus tenuis. Next base: position 15,397 of record JAHQIW010006259.1, read on the forward strand.
TTTAACTGTTGTCAGACTCTTTTCCGTTGTCAAGGAGAGGTAAATCGAAGGCAGATGGTATTTACGACAGATTGCTGTGACCATAGCGAGTTGCTCATGTGAATCATGTAGCTGAATTACTGTGAAAACTCTTATTACTGGCTGAGCTACGCTGAATCAATATTTTTGATGTCCGTGAGAGAGTCATCATAAACAATCTGTAGAATGCTCTCAAGAAGCACACACTGGCAGTAGTCATGAACGTTTCCTTTGGTCACTTCTTGACGAGGATGACTATGTGAGCCGTTCCTCACCCTTTTTTATTCATTTAAAGGTAGGATATCATGTAAGCTGGGTGTGTAGCCTGTAGTTTGCTTATCTAAGGCAGTCGTAGTGGAAATTTTTTGGTCCTGAAGCTGGTGTTTTGATAATGTATATCTGAGTATTACTCGCGTATACAATACCGGTCCAAAAGACGCAGTCCAAAAGAATTACAACGTACTTTGGGATAACCATCCACACAATGAATAGGTGTGTTTGTAGGTATTGTCAAACAGACTTATTCATAAGTGCAAACTTGAGTGTCGCGGAATGTTAATAAGAGGCGACCCCATGTTGGAAGTCGACCACCACCATGAGCGATGGTGGCGCGAGGAGGAGGTTAATGAAAAAAGTATGCAAAGTTCCATATCACTTTCAAAGAGATAAGCCTAGATATTAGTATGCTGTTGGTCTTCGGTGTTTTTTTTTCAGCAGCAGAATAGGTTTTAAGATGAATATTAGGTTGGTGCAAAAGCAACTGCGGTTTGAGCACGGTCTAAAATCACAATTACTGTGCAATCTGCTTTAAATGACGAGAATGCTAAAGTGATTGATGCTGAGTTCTTCTGCAACATCGTGCAGCTCAAGAGGTTCAGCTTCAATGGTTGCTTTTGCCATGTCTGATAACTTCCCACGACCAGCCTTTACGTTTCTCATCATCAAGGCTCTCGTCTCTTTTACGAAACTTCTTCAACCACGGCTGCCATGTACGTTCGTGAACAATTTCTGGGCCACATGCGTTGTTGAGTGCGAGTTGTCTCTGCTGCTTTACGACCCATTTCGAACTCGAATGGGACAATCGCTCAAATTTGCTTTTTTCTGACTTCTTTTCCGTAGTCATAAATAAATCTAAAAGGAATAGAAAGCAATACGCTATCAGCAGCAAAACATAAGGCAAGAAATGCTCGTTAAAATCTATAATATAAATACATTCATTCAACAAAACCAATATCAAGAGGCGCATTTCAACGATGCATCTTCTGTAGAAAAATCATAGATTACACAAAGTACACATTTGATCGACGTCACATTTTTAAATTCGTATTTTGATTTGTAAACCTTAGAGATAAAGATTTTGTTCGCTTTTTGTGTAGTGGCACCTCATATCTATTCTTCTGGGAGTTTTTTCTCCACTCTTGCCTCCTGAAAAACAGTTGATATTTACATTTCGAGAGGTGCATTCCTATTTTAGCTAAACATCCCAGTGCGTTTTACCGTTTATCGTTCTTCTTTCACTAAAACTTCTTGTTTTTCGTGCTTGATATCACATAATATTCTCTATTTATCCATAGCCGATCTCTTTTAATTTGATTTTAGCTTTATAAGCGAGTGATCATCGTCGAATCTATTGCAGCGTATTTTACCAAGTTACCATTTCACTGAATGTTTTGATTTTCAGTCGCTCTGGGTGTTCCGTCCGATCGTTTGTTCGTTCGGTACGACAATGCTTAGCTGTTAGAGTGCTTCTGGGTGCCCCAGTCTCCTTCTGGATACATCCTGCGACAACTCAGTCCAAGTGACTCCATAACGTTAGCCACGAACTTAGTACAGAACTCAAGCACTTTTTCAAGCATGGCAAATCACTGCGCCGACGACACCTTGGCGGAGCTTCATCTCCTCAGCACAAGATATTTGGAGGATGAAATGGTAAGTATGAGCGAAAGTGATGAGCATAACATCACTGTCCTCTTTGTTATCTCGCAAATTCTTTGAGAATATTAACCTGATGAGGCATGTGGGTTTTGTAATGAAGTTGAACCTTAGGAGGACGTTTTCAAAGTCCGAATGTTCACTCGTTTCTCGTGAACTCTTTTATCTCGTTGGTATTCTATATCATCTTTTGTTGCTATCATAAATTAGATCTCTTTACTTTTGAAATTACTTTTCTAAGTCATTTGATAGTGATTTTTCGAGTTTCTATTATTTTCAAGATTAAAAATTCACTTTTTTAATAGTTATTCACTTCTTTTACTCTTGAGTTCTTCGTCTGAGATGCCGGAATTACTTTAATAAACAGATTACCGTCCTATTTATGCAGAAATAAACGGATACAAGTCGATTAAAATTATTTATGCTCATCATAAACTAAGGATGTCGAAGGTGATAGTTTCTGATAGCCGGTGAAGTCTAATCTATCTCTATTGAAATTTTGCAAGTCGAAAAATTTCCTCAGTTGGGTAGTTGATGTTGTTTGTGAATGGTTTTTGTCTAATGTCATCAACATAGTTCTCTGCTACAACATCTCTCAAACCTTCAATGAGGTCATAAAATGTTGTGGTCAGTGGTGAGCCTATTAGGTTGAAGCGCAGTTTTTTTTAAAAATTGTCTTAAATATTGTTTCACTGCCTTGTTCAATTCACCCATTACCTGAAAGAAGCTAAAATTTTCAGTACTTGTATTTAACCTGATGCTGGAGAGTTTTATGAGCGTCAAGACTCTAGTAGGTAGTTATATTTGTCATTTCACGGTGATCATGATCAAGTGGCCGGTGAATTTGTTTAGTACGTCTATTCACTAGAATTACTTTGTGTATGTCAATTCCTCGACCATATGTTATGAATCACTGGCAGAGTTCCTTTTTGTTTTCCACTCCATTTCTTCTAAAACTTGCCTTTTGGAATTTATTTGTCATATTCCAGGACGAGATGGCATGTTAGTTATGAAGTGAATAATTATGAGAAGAGAGAAGTGAAGCAGTATCACAAATCAATTTTTGATCTTTTCTTCCATTTTAGGTGGACAATTCGTAGATTCATGTATATCTCGTAATGTCTTACTGTAATAGTATAGAACATGGCGAAGTTCTCTTTTTGGACAAACTTCGATATCTATTTGCTTACGACTCTTGACTTTTTTTATGAACTTATTCTTATAGCATATTGCGATGCTGAGATTTTTAAGTGTGTGCGCTTTTAATTACTGTGTGAAGATATTAAGAAGACGTGAATCTACGTAAGAAGTCAACAATACTGTCGTTTTGATTTGATAAGAATTTAGCATGTTTTTCGCCGTTACGTCTAGAGCTATTCAGGCGCCTGTTTCGTCCTACTGGGACTCATCAGTAGCACCCTTCCTCGGTTCACCTGATCTCCTGAGGCTAAATAATCCTCTATAAGGAAATCGACGCCGAGTAATAAATCACCCCAAGTCAGATCATTAAATTGCCTGACATTGTGGTGACGCGGCAGCCGAGCTTGTGGCTTTTACAATGAATCATACCTCTACTGTCGATTTAGTTGTTTATGAGCTATACCAAGATCTCAGCATAGGATTTAATGGAGCAAAGACTCAGTCTTCAACATAACCTTCGACCTCTACATCAGTTGATTCTATCAATTATTGCCATCCTGCAAGAACCGAGTGGCAAGAGTGGAAGATTTCAATAGCTGCAGACGACTCTTTGACCCATAATAGTCAGCAACCGCTTGTGGTGGAAAGTTGAAATGACCTAGGAATCTCTGAATATTCAAATTTCGATATTGTGGTGAGAATTATACTCGTCGACCGCAAGTTTCAAGGAAATCTATGCTCAGAGATCATTCGACAGATGGACGATAACAGATCTTCTTAGCGTGGTTTAAATTTTAGCTCCAGAAAAGAAAGCTAATGATAAAGTGTTAGATGGGTCACGTAGGTAATATGCTGAATTGGCATGTTTTTCAATAGTTTTTGAAAAGATACTGATGATGGAAAATGTTTCACAACAAAATTGCTCTAACAGTATTTATAATTGCATAGATATTTGAAGGAAACCGGAGTTGCGAAGATGATGACCGTCGCGAGGAATAAGACTGGTTATGCTATTACTAATTCCATACGGTAACGCGAAAGATTCTCTTCATTTGAAATCTCCAGCAGGTCTATAGCAGTTTTCACCTGCCAAGGTCAAAATGTTCAAAAGCGCGAGAGATTTTACGTGAAGAAAACTCACTGTCTGTGAAGAACTGCGAATAACAGATGCTTTTAATATCTCTTTGTTCGAGACGCGATAGGTTTTTTCTTTGGCACAGATTCGTTACTGTTATCGATTTTCATCCTAAATATTATGGTCAGTTAATTGTTTATGAGCGAAGTCGGCGAGAAGATGAGTTCGTTAAGTTCTAAATGTTTATCATGATTTTTAGTAAACTCTTTGCGGACGGCAGCATAATCGACATCGCACCCTATGAGCGATTTTCGTATTTCATTGGAGATTTTTTTCGTTTTTGAAAAGAAAAACTGCAGCTTTCAAGTATCATTTTGGTGCTGCATAGTTTCCTCTACACTTTTGTACATATATAGCTCTTATTTGCAAAGAAAACTCTTGACATGAAACGTAATTTTATTTTCACTTGTAAAACGCATTGCGGTAGCCTTTTCAAAAACCGAATTTCGCTTCGAAATCGCCGAAATATGTGTTACAGATTAAGTAACAGTATAGTCAAAAAGCCATCTACAGACTTTAACCGTGGAAGCAAAACAATCTAAGCGTAAAAAATAATTTTATTTTTGAGCATAGTGAAAAGCTTTTTTTTTCAAAAGCCAAGCACAGTACTGTAAGCTCCGAAAACTAAAATTCCAGTAAAGAAGCTCTGTTTAGCGGGAAAAAATCCCTGAAATGTTGAGAGTAAGAATGACCTCATCATCCGGAAAGGGATAAAAGTAAACACTCGCTTTACAATCTATTATTAATCTGGTTTCCATCAATCTAATTCATGCAGCAGTTTGGAACAGAACATTTTTCTGCATTCGTGAGATTATCCTCTGCCGAACGGAATATCATGGCTTCTTCTCGAAACTTTTTTGAAAATCGAAAGTGCAAACAACATATCAGCACTGCGCGGAAAGAACGTGTTAGCGCGCGCTCGGCGTTCTTGAATTTCGCTCGTTACCAGGCACGTCACAGTGGCTTCGTCACCACTGTCAGTCGTCCAAATGTCTCATTGTCGTCGTTGTTGTTGGCCGGTGTGATGCGTTTGACGCGACATTTGTTCGACATTCTGTCATTTTGTCAGATGTCCTCAACATAACCTTGAAACGTCGACTTTGTCTGCTGATGAAATAGATTTGGTTCGTCGCTTAGCGCGCGAGTACAAACGATGAATGCTTGACAACAAAGTTAGGAGAATTTGGGCAATATGCATCATTTGGGTTATAATTGAGGAATTTTTCCGTTGAAGTAGTGGCAGCAATTTTATGAACTTTTTCAGTAATTATTTTCACAAAGCATAACTTTCTTTTCTCTATACCACGTTAATATAAGGTGAAAAGAAGCTGTGAAAATAAATCATCAAAGTGCCACATCAGCTTATCAATACAGAAAGTGCGACTTTTGTTCTCTATTATTTATCTTACCCAATGACGTAATACAAGTGAAGTTGACATACACTATGGTTCTTTGAAAAGGTTTCTTGTCGGAAACTTGTCCAGTGAAGTAGTCAGGAAAGTCGCAAAGGAATTGTCTTTGATTGCAAACGAATACTGACGCTGACCCATTGCCAAGGTCTGGTGGTAAAAATCTATGATCTGTAATTACTTAAAAAGCAGAATTTTTCGTTCACCTGAAGATCAGTCAGGACGGGTCTGAGAAGCTACAAGCGCAAGTGTTCCACGAAGGCTTGAGAAACTCTTTGCCGAAGTTCTGTGCTCGCTATGAAACCTAATAAAAAATGTGATCTGTTCTGATTACCCTAGATGTTTCGAAAACTCATATAAACTTATTAAGACACTAGAAAAAGTTGTATAATGAGAATTTAACGTCTGATAAGTGTTTTTCACATTAAACAAATAAAGAACCTTTTCATAGCTGACATACACAGGCCCATTGCCAAATATCGTACAAAAATATGTGCTCAAAGTTTTTCGGAATTTTCTTTCCCATTGATTTAGTTGCAATATTTCTTTCTTATTTTTGAGCGCCTTGGTTTGGATTACTATATTAGGCTGCAAGAGGAAGTTTTTAGCGTTTGTAAAGAATAGACCAAATCTTTGCAGCCAGTGTTTTCTAGAATTTTGATGTCCTAAAATCAGTATTAATATCAAGTGATATATTGTCAAAAAGTGTTTTACTGCAATTAATGAGGTTTGTTACAAGTAAGTCAATTGTTGTCCCAGGTTAAATTCAAAATCGGCGCTATCTTCTAAATGAGCTCTTATCAGGTTCAACGTACAGTCTATTGCTCGATGTGTTGGGTGAACCAATCATGTTACAATGGCATCGTAGCTATTCTGCTAAGAAAAAGCACTAGTGTGGTCCTCTAAAACAGTTATCCTTTTTGATTGATGAAGTGACAATAATGACCTTGCTTGACCCTGAAATTTTCATTCAAAAACTCAGAGTAATGTGAGCTACATTGGTGAGATTATTATCGGTAAACTATTACATTCGACTTTTGTTATCAGTGAGTTCTTTTATATAAAGGTTTTTTCGTAGTAACTATTGTATTATGGAAAAACTGGATTTGTAGCTGTATATCCGGTTAGGTACGCCTCAAGATTCACATGTCCTAAACTTCTCTTGATTCTAGAAGTGTTCGATAACTAAAGAAAAAAAAATCTAGAGCTGTACTTCTACAATGCCATAGCCTCCTCAGCTTCTTCTGGAAGTCAATTAACTAAGTAAAGAATCAGGTGTATTATTTTCGTGAAACAAATTCGTTATCCTATCAGCATGCATTCGTAAGAAGTTGGTTTCGATCAACTCATTGAGTTATTTTTGCATCTAAATTTTTTTTTTTGGTGAGCACCATATTCTGCAAATGAATGCCGGTTTCAGTGAAAACCTATTGTCACTTTGTTTCGTAATCTGCAAATCTTATGTATGTTTGGATGGAACTCCAGTGCGACGCCATGCAACTCTACGTTCTAGCGTTCTCCCGGGGATGTTTGTATGCGACCCGGCCGGTCATCGGAAGCGCTTTTGTTCTGCTTGTGCGACCTGGATAGTTGTGTTGTGTTCTTCTAACAGATGAAGTTAAGTAAACGTGCAACACCTTGCTGTGTTATCTGAAGCTGTCACCGTTCAAGTAAACGATCTCAAACCGTATTATCTCCTGAATTCTGTGTACCAAAAACTTCATGATTTTTTTGTTTGTCTCTAGTTCTACTTTTGTTTCGATATAACTAAGATGTATGCATTGTATCCACATAGGTGGGAGTTCAGTAGCTGTCAGCCTAACTGGGATCGATACCAATATGTCGGATCCAGGGAGATATATCCCTACTTATAAAGGACATCACCGAGTAACAAATTACCGCAAGTCAGGTTATGAAGTCCCCTGACATTGCAGTTACCAACAGTCGAACTGGTGGCTGGTAAAATGAATCACACTTCTTCATTCGGTTGCTTTCATAGACCTCGCTCAAAAACATTAATAATCTGTTAATATGATAACTTGTTCTAAGCCTTTTATGAGGTCTGGTATGGCACTTAGACAGTACTAGACAGTGCTTGAAAAATTATTATATTTTGAGTTTTCCGTGAGCTTGGTGCTTTCCTTTTACTGTGAAGTCAACTTCAGAGTGGATAATATGTTACTACTGAGGTGTAGTGAGAATTTTCATAGGTCTTTTCGCCTTTGCCTCTTCCCACAGGTTGGTGTCTCTTCACCAACATGTGCGAACTGAAGTATTGTTCGATTCGGACATGTTGTCGTCGCTGCAAATCCTTCTGAATACCTCATGAAAATGCATGACATCCGTCGTGCCCAATTGATATTCATCGTACTTCGCATCTGTCTGTGAACGTTTAGGATTTCCGGTTCTACGGAATGAATGAGTTTTTCAAAATATTTGGATACCTCTATAGTGTTCCAGTGAAAGTTTCAATGATGACTTATTGCTCTGAAAAAGTCCTGCTCGTCATAAAAAATCACTTTGATGTCTACCAAAATAACTTTTCCACTCTTCGATAAATATTTGTGACATATTTTTAATGACTTCTTTAGTTTTATTTATTTTTTCACTTTTCGCGACTGAGTCAACTATGTCCATCGCTTTTTGTTAACTGCTCCGTAAGCCAAATTTGCAAACATTTTATACTGAAACTCTTTATTGCTCTTGAAATGGGCTTAAAGAAAAGCGAAACACTATTTTGCAAATATTTTCATTCATCCGACTGTTTTTAGAGCGATAAAATAACTGAGGTCGATCTGTTTCTGGAGAACTGCTCATCACTCTACAACCTCATCCTCGACGCTCTTCACAACCTGTCGTCTAAGGTTTTTTTTTCAAATTTTTCTCAATCTTGTTCTTCGGCGTTCTTCTCAATCTGGAATTATCAGATTTCCGTGAGCTCGATTTTTTTCGAGTGTTTGTTTTGGTTTTCTCCGTATAATCTATATTAATTTTTATGAAATCTCAGAACGATCATTTGTGTATATTCGTTTTTACTGTACTTTTTCTATTAGTAAGTCTCTAATTTCTTTTTGCCCAGATTTAACCAATTTTTTCGGCAGTAAGTGGATGATATTAAAAAGAAAAGTTTGCTCTATACATTGAAACGTATTGCTTTCTGTGCTATACACCTTTTTGAAATTACTTCACTGCACTTTTGGTAGGATCTAGCGCTCACTTTGCAATCGAGTGTGACTTCTTTTTTGGAAATTGTACTTTTCGCTCCTTCTCCACTCAATTCTTTTCCTTGTTTATTTTAGTTTCGATAGGTTTTCTTTATTGGCAAAAAAAGAAAACTGCTCATGACTGTATTTATCAAATCGTCACATATGTTTTAGCACTAAACCAGTAAATACCAAATTTTTTGACCAGAACTAAGTTAAATTGCATGAATTTGTTATTTATCGATTGCGCATTTTCTTGCGAACATTTTGGTAGGCAACTTGCGTATACTTTCTCTAATATGGAGCTGTCGTGAGAACAAATTTGCTTGCTAGTCATGTACGAATGACGCGTAGGGGAAAATGCCAGTGAAGCGACGCGTAAGATTAATGGAACTTGAGGTGATGATACGGTTGCAGAAAGGAAGGTTAAGAGGTGATTCGCAATGTTCAAACCTGGAAGGAACAGTTTGGAGGATCAGTTACGCTCTAGCCATCCACAGGAAGCTGCATTAATCTTGCGCGCCGCTTCAATAGCATTTCTCATCACGCGCCATTCGTGCGTGAGTTTTCATCACGACAGCTCCATCTCAGAGCAAGTATGGGCATACTCTGTGCCGGAATATTCGCAAGAAAGTTTCAATTGAACGAAATCAAAAGCATGCACTTACAATTACTTCTGGTTAATAAATTTGATGTTTATTGCTCCAGTGCTAAAATTATGGAACAACCAAATGACTGCTTTGGTAGTATTCAACAGTTCAGTACTTGCTGTGATTATTTTCAGCTCCTAATCAGAACTCTACTCACGATTGTTATCACAACTCTTACTGAGGTCATTTGCCAAATTCTTTTTTTTTCTGCATAACTTTGCTCAGGTATTCAAGACAGCAGGTTTTAGGAATCGCCTCTTAGAAGTTCTAGATTTTTGTCGTTACATATGTATTTGAAGGTGTTGTTTGCTACCCTGAACGAATTTTTACCGTATTACGTAGGTGTTAGCACTTTGCTTTGAATCTCAAAGGATTTGCACGGTAGCGTTTACAATGGGTTGAGTCGTGGTTCGAAACAGTGAAGGCGAGAAGCTTAAATCTTCGATGGGGTCTTTATTCAAATATTTATCGACCTGTCGCGGTCGCATTCTGCAATTCAGAGTTTTCACGTCATCATTCATTCCGTTTTAGTATCAACGAGGACGCTTATTTATTAGTAACTTTTAGTTGGCATTGTGATGTCTAGCCAACAATGATATCTCACGTCAGTGTTTTTGCTGTGAGCATGTTTTTGTGTCTATAGAATTTGCGAACGGTCGGTGATTTCTGCTAAACTTCTGGTTGTTTCATTACCAGCGCTACATTCTGTTGTTCTGTATGGTTGAGGGTATGTTGATATGTGGCTAGATTGCTCGAACTGATCAGGTAATTCATGATAAACTCCGAACAGCTGTTATTGTTGCTGATTCAAAACACGAGGGTGGAAATTATTACCCGTTCTTGCTAAGGACTGTCATTATTTTTATTTTTCCTTTCAAATTAACAAATTAAAATTTCGGTATTTCAAGCTAAGACTGATCTCTTGCTTTAGCCGTTAGCGTTCGATATGAGTTGTTAATTGCTTGATTAAACCAATGTTTATGGTCACACTTATGTTATCGAGAATGCCAATGCCGTCGACTCCTTCACCATTGCAAATTACTGAGAGCACTTCTCTGGTTTCATGAACGACGGAAAATGGAAAGAGTCTTCTTCTCTCAGCCAATTTGACGATGTCGTACTTTTGATCCTTCTGTCTGCATGATTAGATCGTCTGTATTCCACAGATTCTCACCTTACTACCCCCAATCTTAGTCGACGTAAAATGGTGCTAACATTTTCTTATCTTCTCCGCATTCATACTGCCTAACGATATCGTATAGGGAGCTCTTTCGGGGTCAGGGGAGTGAGGTCTTCCTATATTACTGTGTTCATCTTTTTGATATTCACGAATAGGTTGTTGAGTGCAGAGCTGGACGTAAACACAAAACCTTGTTTATCCTTTCCACAGTAGACAATCACCCTTTAAAACACTTCCCTGTCACTTGACTGCAGGCTTTCGATCCAGATTATTCGTAGAATACAGAAACGTATCTGCCAGACTGACGCAGCAAAGAGTCTATCTCCTCGATTCTGTTATCTTTGAAAAAGTACATGGTGCTTTTGATCCGCATTTAGCGCCATATCCGCCACTCTGTAACAGAACACGTGGCTGCGCGATCAGCCGGACATAAACTCCTCTATGAAAGAGGTTCATGGCGCCCGTTGAAGCGATATTTATCATCAGTGGCTCTGATCATTTTCGTCTTTTACGTACCAAAATCAGCTTATAGCGGGGACATGTTGAAGCGTTCCATTTATACTTGGTGAAGCTCTTCAGAGAATACCGTACATTGTTCAAGGTCATCATTGGAGATTTCAACGCTGATATCGGATCCAGAAGAATGTTTGAAAAACATCTCATTGGAATCCGTGTTTTTAGAATTGATTAAGTAGACTGAGGGGCTGTTTGAGTTGTCATGGCTTTCAAACCATTTATTATAACTTACAATTTTTGAAGCCCGACTCTCAACGGTGGATGTGGCAGCCTCCTATGGAGAGTGCCGTAGCGATATAAACCACATCATGGTAAATCCAAAATCTTGCCAAACAGATGTCACTGTTTTCTCAGAATTCTATAGCAGATCAGACCATCACCTTTTTGGAACAATGTTTTGCTTTTCGTGGAAATGAGAGAAAACCTCTGAGTTGAAAAAATCTCAACTCCAAAAGCATCCCGAACTGGATTCTATCCAAGTCATTAGTTGATTCTTGGAATGATGCCGTAATTGATCATTTCGCCGAAGGCTATGCGTGACATATTTGTCATTTTCATGTTACCTCTACGAAAGTCGCTAAGCGACGTTTGTCTACAGATACACCCGAGTCAATATGCAAACGTAAATTAAAAACTCAAGGGCAACATGAAATAACCAACTCACTTCCGAGCCTATAAAACAACGGAGAAGCGTTGAAAAAGGTTTGAAAGAGAAAGGAGCATAGTTATGGTCAAAGCTATATAGGTTTAGATGAGCTTCCGCAAACCCACTGCCACTTCATCCGCTACAAAATGAGGGTGACTGAAATTCGACACATAAACAGAGGAGAAAATCAGCTGCGATTACTACTTCGGTTCTCTTCATTACTCACGTTCCTTGCGTCATATGGAATAAACGAAGTTGTTTAGAGCACTAGTTAGGGATATTCTAAAATGCAAACATTGATTCAATCTTATGCCATATTAAGCTGTATTTATGTATATATTTTTCTATATACGATGGGAAGATGGCCGAGTGGTTAGGGATGCAAACCATTAGGGCAGTGAGATCGACCCCCTACTTAACATTTTCTTTCAGTCAAGGAACGAATGCCTTACGGAAAACCGAAGGTTGACTATAGAAGCGAGGTTTCTTAATTTACATACAACAGCACTATCTCAAGTCCTGTTCGTTAGTTCGGCGCAGTAGAAAGCGGTTTTGATGGTCAAATTCCATTTCACTGATTGTAGTAGTCTTTCTGTCAAAAGATCGACTTAGGATGTTAATGCTATGTTAAGAAAATTTCTGAGATATACAAGTGGCAATTAATATTTAAACCATGTACTGTTTCCATTCCCGGGTCTCGTCCACGAAGTTCAAATGTCTTGGCTGCACTGCTTTAACCAAGTAATAACTGTACTCGCTATCAGTGCGTTAAAACGAGTACTCACGAATCTTTGAATTACCGTAAGTCTTGATCACTGAAAATCTCTTCATTTTCGTTCATTATTCCTCAATTCCTTCACTACGCCGTGAAAGTTGCGACTTTCTGAAGAGTTTCCAGAAATTGTACCGGCTCAAGACATTAGTTTTTCTTCTCTCTAGCTTTTTTTCGTATCTTCATAGCAACGCCTATTTGCCATGCACTTTTGATAAGATGAATGCAGATAGGATATGTTTTTTTTCTGTATTCATATCACGATCGAACCTAGACTCAGCCCACTGGAATCTGTAGCATTATTTGTGCAATTTGTCTTTGTCGTCCACTCTTGCTAATGCAGACTGGATTTTTGGAGGAAAAACACTTGGCTTAAAGTGCAATAGAACTTGCTTTGTGATGAATTCGAGGTGATTTTTCACTAATGCTTATTCACTGTTTTATTTCTTGCTCCTCCAACGGGTGATAAAGTAATTTTTCAATAGTGATGTAGTGGATAAAACGTGAGATCCTGGAAAGGATTTGCGATTTCGATGCCGACCCGAGATTCCGGGTTTTGCTTTCATTCCAGCAATTTTGCGATTGTATTTCACCTCGTGTCCTGGCATGAAAAAATAGGCACTCAGTGAAAGAAGTTGAAACATTGTGGTTTCTTTCAGTCGCATTCAAAGGCGAAAATCTTGTGTTGAATTATTATTAGCTGCTGTTAGATATTTCTTGATCGCCTGAGGTCCTAATCGGAAGTGAAAGTAGGTGTTCCTGGAGGTGAGATGAACAAAAGGGGATCATTTTTATAGCGATCCAAACTGGTAATGAATGTAATATTCCTATTGAATAGTCTCAGTAAATGTAAACTGTTAGCAGAGGTGGCCACTGTATCGAATGAAGCCAAGTGGGAGGCAAATCTAAGTAATGATACTAAGAGACCATCTAAAATGAGGACGTGATAATGTACTGACAGGGTTTCTTGGAACTTTAGAAGAAATCGTCGCTGTTCTGGAACGTATCACTGTAATGGGAGCTGCTCTAATGATTGCGTTAATTGTAGATACAGTCCATATAGGTAAACAAGTAGTAAAGAATTAAAGTCATTAGCTTTATCAACGTATACTATTGGAAGCTTTACCGTTGCTTCACGGTGCTTTGGAATTGGAGTTATTTGGATTTGCTTTGGAATTATTTTTGAGTAATATTATAATTAATGTGGGTATCGAAGACAATGGTAAAGCTCATAGGAGTGTAATATAGATGGCAAAGCTGCAACCTTGAACCACAACCTCATATTGCAAAAATCGTAGGAGTCGGGGGCAATTAGCTCCAGCATGTACTTTCTCATCTTCACTGATTTTTAATTAGCTGTAGACGAGTTTGTAAATATACAATTATAACTAACATCTGGTGTTCGGTTATTTCGCCTTTTTCAAAATCTAAAAATGTCAAATTTACTTGCAACCCAATTACTTAAACACTTTCTATTGTCATAGCAAACACATGGTATGATATACAGATACAAAAAATATATGATAGGACAAGCAAATTTTTGTCTTTTGTCTCCTCGCATTCTTCTAGAACTAACAAGTTTTCATGGCTTTTAATGTCTTCCCAGTTTACTCAAAACATGCTAGCAGGCGAACTTCGCTTTTTCACTTTTTTTCCGATCTCTGTTTGAGTTGCATCCAGTTCCAATTTTAGTTTTAGTTACTTTGAGACTGCTCATATGTGACAAGTGTTTTGTATAGAATTTTTTTCTACAAGGAAGTAAATTCGCAATTACTTTTTCATTAGCCAACATTTTATAACCAGACTATGTTTTTCTGCTTTTCTCATTTCACTTCTCTTTATAGACCCTGTACTTCTATCATCCTATTCAAAAGCGAAATTAGAGAAGCATTTTGAATTTTTCATTGAAATATGTCTGAGATTTCTTATAAGACTACATGTACGTGTAGAAAAACTTTTTTGAACTCGTAACTGCAAACACTCTAATAACTTCAGCCTGTTCACGTATATAATGCCATCGTGCTACCTCTCTTCCAATATTGTCATGACTTTTCCAATTTTGTCTTATTGTCGCCGCTCTTTAGATGAATGACGAATGGAGTAGTTTGAACGAGTTCTGTAGGCTAAACAACTCGAAGGAGTATTTTCTCGTCATGTCCACAACTATCCATGGAAAGGCTATCCAATATTGGAACTAATTTTATCAATCTTCTGGATACTGGCCATGACTCTAAATGCGTCCAAGGCCAGATGTGTAACGATGGTGTCGTTGTTTCGCTAATTAGCATAGAATTAGTTTTCCTTTAGAACTGTTGTCTATCTCGCAGCCCATCGCAGATAGCCGTTGATTAATTAATGAGAGAAGAGCGCTTAGAAGGTTTACGTGCGTTCTCCTCCGGGATGTAGTTGTTTGTCCTTTGGACGCTAGTGGGCAGCAAACTGGAGGCTTTTTTTGTTTGCAGGTGGCATAGGATGCGCAATGCTATGGTTATTTCGACCACAAATGTGCCAATCTAGTTTTTCTTATCTACTACATATATTGGCCGATGACCCGTTCAGTAGGACCAACTGCTCATTTCGTTCCTGTAGCACCTTATTCTTTCAAATGAACCTTATCTTGTCTCAGTTCTCTGCTACGTATATTCTTTCCTTTCTTATTACGCTCTAAATTTCGTGTGAATATTGTTGACTTATGCTAAATGGTGCGGTGCGATCTTAAATGATCTGAGGGAAAAATGGTGTAATTAAGGAATGTAGTAGTGTTTCCAATGGTAATATAACCTATGTTCATGCTCCCACTCAGTTCTTGTTGCAATAAAAATAGTTTGATTTAATGAATGTGTTGATCGAATAACGATTTTCTCCTCTTAAAACTCCAGTAAGGACCTGAATTATGCTGAATACTGAGGCTACGACGAACTATTGTGCTAGTGACGAAGCTGTGCAAGGCCGAAATATGTGTGTAGCACTTTTTAAATGCCCACAACAGACCACATGCATGGCTCAAAAATAACTGCCAGGCATGTTCAAATTTGAACGTGGTCTAAATAAACATTGAAAACAAAAAGGTATGATATATTTGACGACACTAGCCAAGAGCAATTTAGTGTGTAACACTGCCCAATTAGTAATTTCTTTCACTTGATGGCATGTGTAAATAATACGACTGCGCTTTCTTTATGTAAGGGGTCGGGTTCCCCCAAGAGCATTGGCTGAGACGGAGAGTGTTGGCTACTAACGAGGCTGTGCAAGGCCGAAACACGTGTATAGCACTGCAGAAGTGCCCATAACAGACCTCATGCACGGCTCAAAAATAACTATTAGGCATAGTGAGGGGTTTGTTGAGAATACTGCTCTGGCCGATCATTTTCCTATGCAGTTTGCGTCGTTGGACTATCGGAACCGTAATAACTCTAACGCGGTGTCAGAACCTTTCATTTGTTTGCAGTGACGATTACACCGCCATGCTATCAAGTGTGGCATTGGTCATTAAATTCATGTGGTTCTGATAAGAGCAGTCGATAACTTGGTGGGCCTTTGAGTGACCCGATTTTACGAGTAGTGTGGACCCAGCATATGTTACATTCCTGTCGTTCTGGCGCAATCGTGGTACATGGTGGTGATGTCTTCGAGGCGTAATCTGTTACCTATGAATTTTTCAGCGTTTCCATCTACAAATGTCGTAGAAGTGAATTGAGGAACGATCACATAAGTTCATCATGTGCTGATAAGATCAAAAGTGTTGTTAGGAAACTATGTCATTTTATGAATCTGATGTGGACTTCTGTAAAAACATATCAGGTGGACGCCGTTTCTCAAAATATATATGTTCTCGTCCATATGTTCACCACCATATTGCTCAAACTTGTGCATTCTTACTTCGGTGGAATGTTGAAATTTCACATTTCCTCTCTAAACTTCTAATTTTGATTTCTACGTTATTGTATTAGAGTCTGTCGAGGATTCTTCTTACATTAATGACTCAATAAGGAGGCTAATTATCACACTGCGAAGATATCATCAAACTTGGTTCGATAGCGACTTTGCCTTTCCAGTTTGACAGAGGCAATTTCAATAATCGAACCTCTATCTCTTTTGATTTGTCCAGTCTCAGTCTTCCATTTGCAGTCAGTCGCATTCATGTATGCGCTTGGGGTTTGCTTACATGTATCTTGGGCATTGACTCGGCGCAAATATCACTACTATCTGTCAACTCAAGTGTACTTGAAAGGCTGATTATAACTGATTATGTTCTCTACAGCTCAACTAATCCGTCGTTCACTTCGAGATAGCCCGAGAAGCTACTACTAAGTGGACTGAGTCTGCGCGACAGATCTCAGTGAATTGCATGTCGTTAGTCAGTCGCCAAGAGCTGTGAGTAACCATTCTCATATCCATCGTCGGATGCCCTTCTCGTTCTCCAAATAAACAATGTCGCTCGTCATAGTGTTCACGGGATATGGAGTGGTACTTCACTGGTCCTAATTTAAGTCACTTAATTGACTTTATTATAATGCTGATGTTGGTGTTGCGGCTCGCCATAATTGAGCAGTTTTTGTCTTCTAGATGTACCACTTTGACTTCGAATCTCTCATGTCATAACTTGGCTCCTTATTTTCTTCTCGAACCAGACACGAGGTGTTATGACAATCTTAATTCAAAAAGCTGACGTTTCTAGTCTCGTCTTCTTCCTAGCCTGGAAAGAAAGATCAGGTTGTTCCACATCCAATCAGTCAAGCACCTCTCATTATTTTTGTCGAAAAGATTTCCAAATCCAGATATCAATCACATCTAGTTATCCAAAATTAGCTCTCAGACATACTCAGTCACCACTTCCTATAAACCTCGTGTCTAGCTTAAGAAGAAAATAAGGATTCAACGAAGCATGCCGATGTTAATACATAGTCGGTCTTGGGATTAATTTTGACTTCCCCGTAATTGACTTATCCACATTTTGAAGGAATGGAGTGGTTCAGTTTCGTAACCGTAGAGAGTGTGATGGATCACTGACGGACAGGTTGAAGTGAAGTAATTGATCCACAGTTGACGATAGTCACGTAATCGTGCATTAGCTCTCTTCCCTTCAATAGGATATTTATATAACCGTTCATCATGAATAGTGCTCACCCCATCACTTCGTTTATGTGAATTCGGCTGTCAGCAGTAATATCTTATTCTTCATGAGTGATACTGGTTACTTATGTACTTGATTATTTTTGAAATCGTATCATATTTTGGAGCGAACGTAGCCAAGTCTTTAACATTATCGTCCGCTGACTTTTGTGGATCGAAGAGAGTTTTCGAAGAAGTCTGGAACCAATTTGCCAAACGCCGCGAGATGTCAGGTTTGTTTAGCTTAGTATACTGAGATTGGAATCTGTGTTGTTGAGTTAAATTGATTAAATATTGAGTTAAAGAATGATTAAGACTTCTATACGACCTACTTACACCATCTCAGGGACTGCACGTCGTTGTAGAATTGACAGGGTTTCAAATAAACGACCGTATATCAACAAATGATATCTATACGCTACGCACTTTCCAATAGATAATATACAGCATTTCCTAAAAGTTTATAAAAGTAAGGCCCTTCCTTAGGTATCGTCAAAATCCAGCGCTCTGATATCATTTCTTCATCAAAGGTTGATCTGGGTGGAAAACTGAGTGGTTGGTAAGCGGTGGCCCACTGTGGTGTAGTGGTAGCACGCGCCCCCTGGTATGGGTAAAAACGTGTTCAACTCAGTGATTATGCATTACGATTTTTTGATGTAGAGAGATTAGAATCTTTTCCCAAAGAAACCTGCTGCAAAAAGAGTGATAGCAAAGCAAAAGCCTCGGTAGTGCAGTGGGTAGCAGGCGCTCGCAGTAAGGGTCAAATGCAGATTTAACTCCCGACTGTAGATCGGAATTTTCACATTACTCAGCATCTTTTGAAATCTGCCAATAAATTTCAGAACTCTAAAATTTGGATTCTTGATGCAAAACTCTTGGTTATCTTACACAAAAGCAGCGTTAGACATTAACACTAAGATGCGATTCATTGGATCGTCACTCTGTCGGAGAAATATCAAAGGCAGAGTATTCTATATTCAATTCTAATGGATCGGCTGAGAATATCAAGACTATGACTGCGATATACACAAGTGCATGGCTCTTTGTGTTTAGAAATATGACGAATGTTTGCTTGGGGTTCGTGTATTTGGCACGTGTGGCGGCTGCTATGTGGTCGTTTATTTATTGCCTATTGTAACAACACCAATGGATTCCGTATTGGCTGAGTGGGTCCTGAGCAGTAACACACGCTCAGCGGAGAGCCAAATGCGATTAATTTTCCGAGTCTCGCGTCGTCTCCCCTTCTATTCCCCTCGATCTCTTCTTTTGTGTGATAATGTCTTACCCTTAAACTTATCAAATTTTCCTGGAATCTATTTTGCACAGTGGACTTTGCATTCATAAAATGATGGTCTTGATGAAATAGAGCGCTTTATCATGTTCTACTGTTCTCTTAAAAATCTGTTTATGTTTCGTGGAAACCTTTTTGGAAAAGAGACTTTCAACTCAGATTTGATTGTCTCTGGAAATTTATTTTCAAGAAAATAAGGTGTTTGGTTCAGAAGCGTACCATCTTCATTCCTTGTAATCCTATTAGCCATCTAGTGAGCTTCAGTAAGTCTCCATTTTTTCCGTTGCGCAACTTAGTTGCTCTGTGGGCTCTGCTCGCTCTTTCTGTAATACGAAGACAACTACTTTTCTGTATAGCGCCCTTTACTTTTACCTTTTCTGACCGAGAAGGTAGCATATTTTGCGCTACAGTGGAAATGTGGAAGTCTTTCTCTTCTTGTAATGTACTAATATTTGAATGAACTCTTGTCGCATAGCACTCTGTGACACTCAGGACATTCCCAGCCATAATGGAACAATTTATCATTAGAAAATTGGAAATAAAACAGATGAAATTTACTGTCACTGCTGGTTTTGAGCCTCTGATAGTTTTATCCTAAATGTGTTTATTCGTTGTTTTCTTGATAATTGCACACGATGATCTTTTTATACTAGTTTCAACTATGGCTAACGTTTCTGCGGCTTTTGCGTTCGTTAGAACCTCAAAAGGTCGAGTTAGTTACAATTTTGTCGGCAAAATGCTACATAACCTTGAAAGAATAACATGATTAAACTTTAATCGCGTTGGAAGCGAAATGTTGTTGTGTTGTTATTCCTATCTTTTCATGTTTGAGTCTAGTGAATGTGTAGATGATAGTGGACACTACAAAACTCATGACTTATCCCATTCCACGGAAGATATTAGCATAATTGCACTCGGTTTACAAATTTGTTGAGATATGGAGAGTTTTTCCTGAACACAACAACACGCAGTTCACTTTGTTGATAAAGTCTCTCTTCTGTTACCCCTTCTATAGGAATCTGTTACCTCTTCACGAATATCAAAACTTTGCACAGTACAAGAATATCAACACTATGATGAAAAGTGATCTTTTTCATAACGCGCGCGAACTGCTCCTGATCCTTTATCACACAACTCTAAGTTAACCGGTACCACTACTTTGCCATCTTATCGTGAAATGGTCAAGATATATATACTAATTTAATGCTAAGTCATTGTCGTTTCCAATGAAGGGTCTCCGACTCGGAAAAACTGATCTTGATAATTTTGATGTAAAGCCTCGATTTCTTTAATTCTGCAACATCACTGGAAGGCGAGCGCTCGTTCGAGCACGTCATGGACGAACTGAGTCTCTCATTCCTCAAGGACCGGCTGATTGGTACCTCAAACTTTCTAGGAAGAAACTCTGTCGCATCCACAGAATTTAGCCAATTTACTATATAATTTACTATATATATATATATATAATTTACTATATAACTTACTATAATATATTATAATATATAATACTATATTATATATATATATATAATTTACTATATATATTATAATATATATACTATATATAATACTTCGAAATTATAGTATTTTCACTGCTTCTTTCGCAGTATTATTATATTACTATATAACTAAGAGATTTGAGTGGTGGACAAAAACACGGCCTCAGACGGGAATCGAACCCACGTTTCATCCTATCCGGGGACGCGTGCTCTACCACTACGCCACTGAGGCACATTTGCCCAACCACTCATTCTTCAACATCAATGTTAGTTATCAGCCACCAACCTTTGATAGGTTTGGTCGGGTATGCGATTTCGCTTTATAAACCCAGTTGAGCTGATAGCTATTCTAATCACTAATATTTCGTAATTGTAGTATTTTCACTGCTTTTTTCGCAGTGTTATTATATTACATATATAACTAACATACTTTTTGTCCGCCTCTCAATTCTCTTAGTTATATATGTAATATAATAACACTGCGAAAAAAGCAGTGAAAATACTATAATTACGAAGTATTAGTAATTAGAATAGCTATCAGCTCAACTGGGTTTATGAAGCGAAATCGCATACCCGACCAAACCTATCAAAGGTTGGTGGCTGATAACTAACATTGAGATGTTGAAGAATGAGTGGTCGGGCAAATGTGCCTCAGTCGTGTAGTGGTAGAGCACGCGTCCCCGGATAGAATGAAACGTGGGTTCGATTCCCGCCTGAGGCCGTTTTTTCTCCACCACTCAATTCTCTTAGTTACTATATATAATATAATTTACTATATATACTACTACTATAATTATACTAATTTACTATACAATTTACTATATAATTTAATTTATATAAAAGATAACTTATATATTTCAATTTTATAATTTACAATAGACTTTCGTGAGTGAAGCAGATCTCTTAAGCAGCAGCCAACTTCAAACGCAAAATCGAAGGCCATCTTAGATGAAAGATACGTATCGCATAAACAGATATAAGAAAATAATATATCGCTAATCATAAATCCAAGCCCTTATGGTCGTCTGTCAACTGCAACTCATATGGAATTCTGGGTTATAAGCGGCCTAAACCCTTATGTTAATTGGGTAATCTAACCATGTGTGACCGGCCCCAAGATTGTTTGTTTGCCATATCTCCTTCGCCTCGGCGAAGGGATGGATTAATTAAACGAGCGCGAGCCATCGGTCATCGCTGCGAGATCGAGTGGGCGAAGTGTCTCCTTGATCTCATACTGATGCCGTCGGCTCTCTAAAACATTCCAGAAATTGGAAATCAGTTTCCTCATTGTTCGTTGCTTTACTAATAAACGCAATACATGTGTACACATTGACTTTTATTGATTTCCATTCGCATGCCGTTTTCGTCATGTTCTATTTTTCAAAATATCACTTCACGATTTACTTCTGAGCTTCATTCAAAACCTGTGTTGTGCCGCTTCTCCGTCGGTTTACTGCTGCTTCATTTTCGAGGCCGAGTTGTTACCCTAGAAAATTTGTTAATTTGTGTTCTACATCCATCTATACATTATGGATTTGTTTGTTTGCTGAATCACCACAAACTGGCAATCTTAATATCATAATTTTGGTGCCTCACCCTTTTTCAGGTTTTTATCTACTAAAATAGCATGTGTTCAGGCTCTCTCATGTCAACATCTGGATGAGATGGCAAATTCTTTGGCGTCGGCCGGACGAACTTTGGTCGCCAGAAGGCCGGAGACGGAGACCACGGTCAGTTCAATATGTGAAATAAAGTTTGAAAGTGCTAGTTGAGGTCTTTTGTTGATAAGAAGAAGAATTGATTGAATCTGATAGTTATTCCTTGGAAATTGAAATCTTTTCTCGTATTTTTTTTTCAACTGACTAGAAATCCATGAGACTACTAGTCATAGAAAAATCGAAAGAGAAAATTCAGCCTGACCTCAGACAAGTCGACCAAGAAAATATGAATCGAGGGAGATGTAATGAAAATCCTGAAATACTGTATGAATAGAACTTGAGCAAGAAAGTTCAAGTCTTTTGTTATAATTCTCAATATCACTAAAATTTTTTTGCATATTATCGAATCTGAACTTTGGTCTGGAAATTTTTCAGGAAAAACATAGAAATCACTTAAATGACAGATTATTAAGGATTTTTTCCCAAGAGTACTGTAGTATTAAAGGTCGCACTTCGAATAAACACTATCAATTCGGCGATGCAACAGCTGCGTTTACGGCGATGCACTTCGGATTCGGACACTTGCAGTACGTTTGAAGAAGCGTTCCTTTGTTATCCTCGTTTTTTTTTTGCTCTTTTTTTATACCCGCTTTTACTATAGCTCGTGCTAATGTCGGTGCGCATTACCTTTATGAAAACCTACGGTACGAATTCTTTTACGCTAGAAATTGCGTCTGATTTCACGCCCTAGTAGGGGTACAATTTTCTGGAAATTTATGCAAATGATGTGCGTATGTCTCATATACTTATTCTGAACAATTGTGACTTATTAGTTGGTCATAATTTTTGAAATCTTTCAGAATCAAAAAATCTAAAAGTGTCGTGTTATGAAACAAAATCTACATCGTTTTTTTTTCTTACCCAGTGGACTGAAATAATTAACTAGTTAATTCAAAAAATTGATTTTTTTTTCACTAGAGATTCGCTGGAGAACCCGGTTTGTCGCCCAATCTTCGGATATTAATTGCCTCAAGGTTCAAATATTCCTTTTTGAGGAAAATTTACGAGAATTACAACTATATTTTAGACTTTAAAAGTCACTCCTGGTGGTTTATTTTTGCATTTTTGTAATTTTGTTCAAAAATTCTCGAGGATTGCGCAGATGCTTCAACTTCCTGTGGAAGGATATTCACTTTCTTGTCATAATCGTCTCCGTTATCTTTTTGATGCCCTGCGCGTCCTTAACGGAGCATTGTTTGACTCTAACTTTACCAACTAGGTGCTCTTCTATACTGACAAAAAATGGTCTATCCGTTTTGCGAATGTATCTGACCCCGTCTGATCACATCCATCAACTACCCTTTATAATAGGCGCAGTAAGTACTGCCTTGAATGACTGTCTAGAAAACAGTGGTACGGGAAACTAGTGTGGGAATTTGTAACCTAAGCTTTCAATTTACCAGTTTGACTCCTCGCTCAAAATATAACCTGAAAATGTATTCTAAGCCTTTCATAAGGTCTGTTATGGACATTTATGCAGTGCAAGACACGTGTTTCTGTTTTACAGCCTCGTCAGTTGCACGGTGCTTTTTTGTTCAGTCAGTTCCTCAGGGATCTCCTATCTAGAGAAATCGACGACGAACTTTTCACATTCGACGTACAATGAAAAGGTCCCGTGGCGCTTTTTTGAAGTGATTAATTCTCGATTGCATGGTGTACGGCTGTTATGTAGGCATGTGCAACACTACTTTTCAATCGACTACTTTGAGACCTCGCCAAAAAATAGTCGCTAAAAAACAAATGTGTGAGGCTTCAAGATAGTCGATCGAAAGGTTGTTCTATATATGCCCATATAACAGCCATGCCTCATATAGTCGACAATCAATCGGAAAGAAAGCCATAGTGATCCTTTCACCGTACGTCGAGTGTGAAAACTTTGTCATCAATCATTCTACATAGGGGATACGCTCTGAGAAACTGGCTGAACGAAAAGACACCATGCTGCTGATGAGGCTGGAGGGCCGAAACATGTGTCTATCACTTTATAAGTACTGTAACAGGCCCCATTCAGGCTCAACATATGTTATCATGATTAGTTGGGAATTGTTGAAATTTCACCCAACACGTAGCGTCTCCAAGTAGTTCGGAAACGCGTGTATAACCCCTTATGTGAAACGGAGGACTGCGTAATATGCCTCAATCATAAAGACGGAGATTACATGAGTTCACGTACGGCATATCCGATCCCTTAGACATGTGGTGATAAATACATAAGTGACACAAGTACCACTTGTGTCCACTCAAAAAAGACCTAAATAAGGAGTTCGGAAGCTCGACGAAGCGCTTTATCAGGTACATATAACACAAGGCACAAAGACATAACGGTTGACGACTTCAAGGTGGTAGGAAGAATTTTCTGACTCGAGTCGAACCTTTGGTTAGTGGATACAAGTTTCAGAAGTTCAGGAATAGGTAGAAGGGGAAAATTTTTGAACGTAGTGAATAGAATGGCACCTCTGTGACATCACACCACTGACCGTTCCCAAACAAGTGAGCGGTTGCTTTCGTATAATAAGTGGACATATGGATTGATTTCCGCATCAAGTTATCATCAGATATGGCGAATATAAGCAGAATATTTGAATATGGTATGGTGTGGTTTGTCTTGGCTTTGAGATTGGCGAAGTCGATGAAACGTCAGCCATCGATTTTGAAGGAGTTATAACAATCTCGCGCAGGCAATAAAAAAGGGCAGCTTGCAAGATACTCTTTATTCTTCATGCCAAGTTTCAAAAAGTTGGGATATCGCTTCACCACTTTGTTATTTTTGAGTCTTCCAACTAGACACTGGAAATAAATCGCACAGAGCTTGCATGAGGTGGGACATGTGCGTGGCTAAGGTTAAAAAAATTAACATGAGATATGGTGCGAGGTTACGCGTTTTCATAAACACTCCGCTTTGCACTTAATGTTCAAGTTTTTGGCATCTATCCACAATGTCTTAGGAGTACTTCGTGGAGACGTAAGGATTTCTATACGAGGATATTGCCTTCACATCAAATTCCCTCCGGTTATGTTTTTGTACTTATGCGTAACTAGTAAAGTGTCTGCTTGACCAGCTTTTCCAACTAGATATTCTTTTATATAGACGCGAAATGGTCTACCCATTTGGCCAATGTATTTGTTCCCGCATACTCTACAAAAGATCAAAAATACCGTACCAGAGCTCATGCATTCACCATCTTTACCGTTATGGCAAAATATGCAAGCGTTTCGAACGGTCGTACAACATTTGCTGGCACCTTACAATATTAGGTTGCGTTTCAAACAGCTACTTTTGAGTTTTGGTTCCAATAATTTTTCTGTTTCAATGATAGATATTGTAAACAATTCAGGAAAAGAAATCCATAAAGGTATACATGGGTGAGTTTAAGTCCATTTGATTTAAGGCTCACGTTCAAATCCATCACTTGAAATCCGTAGTTGGATCCATTCACAGGAAAAGCGGCTTGTAGAGCTGGAACAACGATTGAAAGAAGGGGTTGGGCTGACTAAACTACAGTCTGACCAACAAGTAAGTAATTGAATATTTTGATTTTCTGGCATTTGAATCCAATAGACAAACAACTTGTCCAGTTTTCTGTCCGTGCTTCTGAAACTTTGGACCTAAGACTTTTGTTCACAACTCCGATTATTGACGATCTTTATAGCATGATTTGCTTAAATGGGTTTGCACTCCAATTTATCCGTTTTGCATTCACACTGAAAACCCTAAGACCACTTTCTAAAAAAACTTCCAAAAAAAAACTAACTAAAAATGTTATGACCCGTATCACAGTTTTTTGTACAGTACAGGTTCGGTACTTTTAGCATTCGATTTGCCTTCTTGCTTGCTTGAGGATCTCATCTTCTTCACGAACGTCGTAGAATACTGGTCGAGCACGTCTGCGTACAGTTTCGAGGAATTCGAGTCTGGCGACTAGGGCATCCTGTAGGGCGTTCATCGTTGATTGCCGAAGAGTGTTGAGAGGCTGTGGGATCAATTCTACCCCAAGCAACACAAAGCATCACTGACCACTCGGCTACGCTCCTAACAACGATAAAGATTCTAAATTACTACAAATTTCAAGTCAATCTCTATTGCTGTCGACTT
Source organism: Parelaphostrongylus tenuis (assembly GCA_019055375.1). Classification (NCBI taxonomy): domain Eukaryota; kingdom Metazoa; phylum Nematoda; class Chromadorea; order Rhabditida; family Metastrongylidae; genus Parelaphostrongylus; species Parelaphostrongylus tenuis. The sequence goes on from JAHQIW010006259.1 coordinate 41,711, forward strand.
TCTTCATTTTGGAAGTGACGAGTCATATTCGCTTTTTATAACCTATAATGGCAATGCACACTAATCAAAAGTGCTTTGTTACATACACACGGTTTTTGGTTCTATCCTGCACGTCGGGAATGTGAAATGCTGTGATCTTCCGAAGTCAAAAATTGCTGCCAGAGTTGTCTGGAAACGTAAAGCGTGTGATTTGATGTATCAGCGGAAGTCGGCAATCACTGTAAGAGGGTAATTATGAGCTCAGTCATCTTTGCAATGCTTGGTGAGGACGAATGCACGTCGTCTCCCCAGTGCCAAACGCTTTATCGTTTGTCCTTCATCCACAGTAACATTCTACTTGAAAAAAAAAGGACTCTAGGATTAATGGGCGTCATTGTGAGCAGTCATTTGGTTCAAGAGAGTAGCAAGAACGATGTTAAATGATCTTCTCTGTTCATGGTACGATTGACGTAAGTCGAATCAAATGGTCAGATACTCTTGGTGGATATATGTTTATATATATATATCACCTGTCGTCCCGTTGATCGTCGAGTGACTCGAGCGCATACCAGCAACTCTTCCATTTTTCCCTATCGCGTGCAAGAGTAGCTCAGTGGGTCCTCCTCGCTCTAGGAATTCGCTGAGCATCATATCTTTCTTTCATTGCTTTCGTGAAGAATCGGACCAACGGGTCAGTGGTCTTCCTTTAGAGCGCTTGACGTCCCGAGGAATCCAGTCGGTAACGGCTCTCGTCCATCGGTTGTCGTTGAAGCGCATCACGTGTCCGGCCACCTTATTTTCGATTTCCTGGCGTGTAGAACGGCGTCTCTGATTTTCGTCGTTGACGTAGGTCGGAAGTTCGGATCCTTTGTCTCATTTGCGAAATACGAGATACTCCTAGCATCGACCTTTCGACTGCGCGTTCGGTAACGGCAAGTGATCTTTCATCCTGCTTACGTAGCGACCAGGTTTCTGCTGCATACGTTAGGGCAGGGATAATTGTCGAGTCGAAAAGGTGGGCACGGAGTCGGATGTTCTTTGTCCTCTTCACTACATCTTCGATGCTCTTAAACGTTCCCCAAGCCGCTCGTTTCCTCCTGCTCAACTCTGGGGCTAGGTCGTTCATCATGTTGATTTCACGACCTAAATAGATGTAACTGGAGCATTCGGAAATTTTCGTTCCGTTGAGCGTGAATGGGGCATTAGAAACCCATCCGTTCCTCATGAACATTGTTTTCGTTAGATTCAGTTGGAGGCCGATCTTTCCACAGGCGTTATCGAAATCAGTCAACATTCGTTCCGCTTGGCTGATGTTCGGTGTTATGAGAACGATATCGTCAGCAAACGTTTATAGCAAAAATCGTTATATATATATAATTATGTGGAGGTCAGACTGCTCAGGAGATAGAGATTAATTATAAGCGTGTTGTCTAACTTGAGCAGAAAAAAAAACTCTAAACGAAGAATGGGAGCACAACATCAAGTTAAAACTTGTAATTGAAATGCCCTTGTCAAGTCTGCCGTCATAGTACGCCAGAGCGCATTGAAAGAGATTGATTAAATGATTCAAGTGAAGCGTTAAGGATAAATGGACAAGAATAGCAAATTTATTGCTAAGAGAACATAAAAGTCCTCTCGGAATGTAGCTGACAAGATGGACAACATGCATATGGCTTTGTTCAGTCGCGAATTGTGCAGAAATTGTAGCTGAGCGAAAATTTTGATGCACACTAAGCTACTAAATGGGGTAAAAATTAGCAGAGTAGACCACCTGCCTTCTCAAACAGCGATTGTGAAGTAGCAGGAGATGAGACGTTTGGTATCGACAATTCCATTATATAAACATTATCCGACTCTGTTGAGGACGGAAGGCTTTGTTATCCCAGAGTACGTTGTCAAATCGTGTAGTGATTTGCTTTTGATTTGCGAATTTGAAACAGCTAGGTGATTTGCTGAGTCGTATTGTGTCGCGTTAGGAACATTGTTGGTCAATCTGTAACATCGTGGCTAGGTCACTTTTACAGAAGCCTTTGTTTTCATGTCTTTCACTGGGATTGAGAAAAAAAAACAGCTGAAAATCGGTGCTAAAGTTGCTGTAATGATTATCAAATCAGATAGAATGCGACCTCAGCTGTGAGATTATTCTCGCGATGTATTTTCTTTTGTGTGTCATTCTAATCTGCTTCCAGTGAGGATTGGCATAGATCAAATATGAGTTTATATTTGAATAAATCTTGTTAAACTTTCCAAGTTGTTATCGTTAATGTTATATTCGCTTTTGACGAGTCCACTTTGCTCAAATTGTTGACTTTTACCAGATGGATGCCAAATGTTCCAATAAAAATTGCGAATGGACTTTGTTCTCAATTGTTTTTCTTCTTAGTTGAAAATTGATAGGTTTTTTTTTAAACATAAGCTTTTTCTTCTTTTGGGATAGTAACTGTTTTACACTTTGTTTGTATCATTAGTTTATACTCTGTCTAAGAAAACTCGTTATCTTATCGTCTTCAGTCCGGCCTCCTGGCTCGCATGTAGAGATGGTCCACACTGCGTCAAACTCTCATGCCACCTAACCATGAAGTTCTTTTTTCATTCTTTGTGTAAGAAATCTTGCTGGACAAGTGTGTACCGTTTCGGTCGGGACGGAACCGAAAACATTCTTCCTCGACCAAGGTCGTTCATCTCTAACTGCAGTCGCTGCGAATTTCGAAAGCTATGCGAAAATAGTGCAAAAGTACATCGATTAGCGTGTCGTCATCTTATCGAATATTCGAATACTTGGATAGTCGACTTCAAGTGCTATCTTATTCAAACAGTGGAAGTCTAGCGTTAAACCGAATGTTGAATGAATCGTCTGAAATTGATGCATTTTTTCTTCACTGGGACGAAGCTGAATATCACTGACAAAGTAGTCTACTAGTTGGCGTTAGAAATATCTAATTACTACATTTGCTTTGATTTCTAGTTTAGAAAA